>NIPQ01090649.1:75938-95246 GCA_002806875.1 Lepidotrigona ventralis hoosana
CGCGCGCAAGATGTATTTGTCTAAAACAAAATTTACAAAAATTGATGATGATACGCTGATACGTTGATACAGAAGAGCAATTCCGAAATGGAGGATGGAGAAATCGCCGACTGAATTTTTTCTTGGCAAGAACCCCAGGCTCTCGTGTGTGTCCGGAGTTATTCTTGGCACGATCGTCCATGACGATGACGAGCATCATCGTCGTCGTTGAGGTGGTGGTCGGCAACAGAAGGCAGACACGAAGTAGTCGGAGACGGTTGTTCGGTTCGCCAGCGACGGAACCGAGGAACCTCGCGACGCGTCGGTCAAAGGGCGATGATTATCCGTATCGAGAGTAACCTTGCCGCGGATAGAGAGTTACCAGGTGGAACGTGCCGGTTCGTTGAGAGTCGAGGAATCGTGAACGATCTCTGGTCTCTTGGAGCATTTTTCTCTCTTATTCTCGCGATCAAATTATTCGTTTCCCTTTTCTCTTTTTTTTCTTTTTTTCTTTGAAAACTATGGGGGAAGCTATTTCGTAGTATATGTTTCAAATGGAAGCAGAGATATCGTTTTCTTTTCTTTTTTTTTTGTTTTTGAGCGTAGCGGACGAAGAAAACGAAGTTTCTTTAAATAGTAAATTCCGGATTTAAACGTTGAATTCACCGAAGTTTCAAAGATTGCCGATGAAACGTGTTCAATACAATATTTCGATATTTTCTAAACACGATATTCTTTCTCACTTCATCGCAATAGAGAATCGTTTTCGGATAACTTTTGTTAAATCTCGACCGTGATATAAACGTGATGATTAGCTTGTTGTCGGGTAAAATAGGAGAAATCTGTACTTCTAAATATCTTCTAATTTAAATATATTTAAACATATTTAAAATATACAATGTTCTTTGGATTTCGACACATTGTGATATTATTTCGAACAGCTATACTACGCGGAGTGGGAGATCGTTATTACGATTGTCAGGAATATTTAATTAATTTAAATTGGTTGAACACACGTCGAGTGTCCACGTACACATATTATTACCGTATTTAGAGATAGATCTATCGGTGCTGAGATATTGTGATTAGAGTGACCACCTCACGTTTGGCCGAGGCCCAACTGTCAATTACCCGTCACATATCTAACCGATTGGCAATGGAAACGTTTCTATTTATATAAGTCGTGCATTTGCAACGTTTCGATATTATATTCGCGTGTTTTTTCTTTTTTTTTTTTTTCCTCTGAAGATTCTCCCGCAGGGAATTCTTCGCCCGACCGAAATTCAACGTTCTGAATTTTCACACCCGATCTTTCACAATGATTTACTATCATCCTCAATGACAATTCATTCGTTCGATTCATTTCATCGTTACGATGGTAGGGGAATTTTAACGCCAACTGTGTTACGCTAACTTTCTTCGAATACGACGCGTGTACCAATCGCAAATGCAGAATGGTACAGCCGATCCTAGATTATAAATAATTTACAGACAAATTGCTTCATACTTATGCATTTAACGTTCGCACTATCTTTCACCGAATGAAACGCGATTTTATATAGTTTTTTTTATTTTTCATTTATCAATTGATCGATTGTAGTTAATCCTTAATCGGACACTAGAAGTCACACAAAACGTAAATTTTGATCTTTCAATTTTCTAATTTGATTTAATTTCGTTTCATTTAGTCTCTATCAAGAGAATGTACAGTTTCTTTTAACTTTCGTATTTAACATAATAGAGAAATTTACTATCCACGGTAACTTAAAATTGACAACTAAAAGTTTATATTTTTTTCCAATTAATAACGCAACGTCGCGCCAACGAAACTGTGACAGTTTGAGTGGCAGTTGAAACCCACGTGTTACGGTTCACACAGAGACAGACTTCGTCAAAGAAGTTGTCACCCATGAAGCGAACAATAGAAATGTACATTTATTGGATAAATAAATCGGAAACATTTCGTCGGGAACATTTTATGACCAGTTAAAGTAAGCTCGTAGTTGGACTGTGATTTAGAAAGACCACGGAACTACCTTTTGACGCGATTTGGCCAACAGCTGATGGTACCACCGGCCAAGCAAACTCTATTTCGATCCTCGGTTTTATCCGAACCCAGATCAATTTATTTGCGTCCCTGATGAATTTTTCGTCACCAGTAAAAATATCCAGTAAGAATTTTTTTCGCGAGTCTAATTTAATTGAAATTTCTTCCGCGTTATGTCTATTGGTTTTTAATTTCGATTTGCAATTTTAATCACTGAAGATTCTACTCGATTTACGTTTGCTAAAAAATTCTTTCAACCTGGATATTGATTTTATTTTCGTTTTCTTCTTTCCACTGGGACTTGAGTTGAAAATATATTTTTTCCTTGATCAATTAAATTTTTGTTCCGTCTTTTAACCAAAAAGTAGTTTCGCTAAAGATCGCGAAAAGAGTGAAGTTATTCTTCTGGAAGGATGGTCAACATATTTCGATCTAAGAAAAATTCTATTTTGACTGTTTGTTAAGATTTTAGCATTATTACAGAAACTGTATTTAACATAGAAATGATTGTTGTCGTTGATGACAATTTTAAAAATAAAATTCTTTTTCTTTTAAATGTAATTGTTCGTTAGACTTCGGACAAGTATGGAGGAATTTGTTTGATTCTACGTTGAAGTTAATTTTTTTCTGCTCTATATATACACACACCTTTGCAAGCTCGATTTCTTGTATCTATCGATTAACTGTAGACATCCATTTTTGTTCTTCTATCCTTGACAACTTTTTTTTTTCCCTCCTTCGCGGATGAGATTGCATCAGATATTTAATACATTGGACATTCCTTTCATTTACAAAAAAAAAAAAAAAAAAAAAAAAANTGACAAGAAAGAAGATTGAAGGGAAATCTGCTAAATTGATAATCATAATCGAAAAGCTCAGTGGAATTTAATTTTGATCCTCTAAAACATTCTTTTCCTTTTTACTTTCTTCTTGTTTGCAACCATTACAAATTTAATGAAAATTTCGCATCGTTGATGTTCTGTCGGGCGAAGAATTCACCTGGCACAGCACAGAAGTCGGTCTAACTTCTTAATCAACCGTATGGGGAAACCAACTACGTTATTAATTCAAGTCCCGCGTTTACTCCAAAAAGCAAAGTGAATTTACCGACTTTAGTTATGGAAAACCAGTGTCGCTCAGATTCGCAGAAAGAGATTCTAAATTTCTCGATGATCGTCGACTCATTTTTCACGCTTTTTATTAAACGTATCTTCCAGATGAAATAAATAAGAAAGAGAGACTAAAAATATGCATTGAAACAAATATAATTAATCAAAGAAAAAAAAAAAAAGAAAAGAGAAAGAACTTTGTCGATGAAAAAAATCGCCAAGATATAGGCGTTTAGCCGAGGGAAAGTAAAATTCCGGGCGAAATTGTGGTCTAACTAGCCGGAGAAACGACAGTGCGAATTTTCAAGGCGATGTCATCGCGGACAGGATCGATATCGTGGGCAAAAGTCCGGTCACCGGAAGTGACGATGGAAAATAATGCTGGCGCTGCATTATTACTCGAATGCTAAGGGAGTCCGTGCCACGTTGAGGAAGGTCACGGGTGCCTGGTGGAGCGAGGACGATGATCCTGTTTATTCGAAAGATCTCATCAAGGAATTCGAGGTGGAGAATCCACCCCTCGAGAATGAGCTCGCTTGGATTCTCAAAAAAGGTACATATTTCGCAACTCTCTTTCTCTCTCTCTCTCTCGTCCCTTGATACTTGCTGCTCTTTTTGAAGCGTTATTTAGTTCCGAGTTATTTGGTCTCTCTCTCTCTCTCGTAATAAATTGAAATACAATACCAACAGATGAGATCGTTTTATGCGAAACTGTCGTTAATCCTTCTCGACTGAGAAACTTCTACGGAGAAGGAATTTGGAAATTAATGGAAAAGGCTGGCGAAGAGAAACGTTTTATAAAACGAAGAATTGCGAGAATTGAGGAAGGGACCGTAGATTCAATAAAATTTAGTTCAATGATGGGCAACAGTTTCTCCACTTTCTTCACATAATAATGCTAGAATTCGAATGATCAAAGATTGGAGATACTCGCAGTATGGTGGAATTAACATTGTAATTAGTCTTGATTTGTCTAGCAGAAATTAGTCAATTAAATAAAGCTATCCGTGAAAAAAAAAAAAAACGATCGATCTGAAAGAGAAGGAATAATTCTAATAAAAATATGGATATCGAAACGAGTTAAAACATCGTACAACGAACGAAGTTTCAACTCTCTGAAATTGGATCGTCGACAGATTGTGGCAACTCTAAAAAGTACAATGTCGTTTTGTCAAAGGGTGACGGTGTCCCGTGCAAATCGTTTCAACTCTGTCGAGGGTACTTTCAAATTACGACAATTTCCTGGCCGTAGAATCGGCGCAATAACCACCACGTAGTTATCATTCCAACAACTGCCATGTCTATATTTGATCGATGCAAAACGAAAAACCGGGATGTCGATGTGACGCGTTACCAGCGGCTGTCGACACCAACGCGATTCCATTTTAAGAACAAAGTGCAATTGAACAGAACATTTCACCGCCGATTTCCGTTCTCACGTGAAGGCGAACGTGTTAGGTCAACGATCGGTCGACCAACTGCTTACATATTGCAAGTGTGTATGAGAATTCGTTATTCAACATTGTCCAGTGGATGAATAACATTAAAGAATGGGGGACACGTTAAAATTAATTATTAAACCGGGAATTTTTCTCCAGCAGCTAATACATGAGATGAAAACTTAATTAAAAGTTTGTTCCGTCTGTTTTAAAAATTTTTAGCGATTGCTAGATTTTTATGCGGATATTTATGCGTTTTTTTTTTTTTAACTTCTGGGAACATACATGGAATTTATATGGAATTTATATGGTTATGCATAAAAGTCTACAATCTAATTACTTTAGATATTTTATAACATTGTCAATAAAACGTCGATTTCTCTCGGGAAATATTGGCTATAATAGCTCGAGCCTCGTCACTCGCTTGTCTATAATTATGTAACTAATTCGTCTGTAATTAATCTCAGCAATACAAATATTTAGACTCGTATCGTTTGCATACATTCAGTTTCAAAATTTGCACGCGACAACATCAGAAAATTACTGACAATAAATCCATCATTATCATAGAACAAACTTTTTCAATTAGCTAAAGGAAAAACCACACAAAAAGTTAGTAATAACCGGTATTAGTAATTCAAATGATCAAAAAATGCTTTGAAAAATAATTCCACGAAACTTAGCAAAAACAGTAGATCATCACCTTTCCAATTTTTTTTTTTTTTTTTTTTTTAATTTTTTCCAATTTATCTTTTTAAATTTTTATATTTCTAAATTTTTTTTATGAACAATTCCTCCCTTAGGNGTACAATCGCAATGAATGTCACTAGTTAACGATTTAATTCATTGCCTCGCTATATCCGTTCCATCAACTATACCCAACTGACACGTTTCCCAGCCAATTCACCGTCACTGCCTTGGTCATCGTTGATATATTTGCAACATGGTCGTTCGTATGGCCTAACTGTACTGCACAATCTCTTCACTAGTCAGTAGCCTCATGATCCTTGCTCAGAGAGCCTGTGTAGTGAACGTTTCTCTAACTTCTACGTGCAACAATTTATCCAAACATAGCTGAATATAGGTCATTGCCTTCCTGTCATTTATAACTTATATTCAGTTCAAACTTGATTTCTTTTTTTTTTTTTTTTTAATCATACAGTCATCTTAATAGTCATCGACAGATCCAATGGATTCCGGATTCGAGCAGAGAAAATTCGTTTGACGAAGGTCTCCATCCTCTTTGATTTTTCAACACTTATCACTGCTTTCGTTAGTGTGTTTGTTCATGTAATGTCATTTTTACGTGCAGTGATTTTTATTGTTTGTCCATTTTTTATGGCACGTTTTACGAGTCGTCGTTGGCTTTGTCGGTGTAATAGAAGGATGTCATCGAATAGAATCTTTAATTTCCCGTACTTTATTGATCAAATTGATTCGCGGTCTTCTTTGCATAGAAATAATTTTATTATTTGTTTATTCGTTTTGTATTCGCGGAGTAGTCGAAAGAAAAGACAGAGTTGAAGTGATAGATTAAAATAGCTGAATTGAAGTATGTCTGTAGATCTCTGTAGATGTTTCGTTCAGCTGAAAAATTTAATGCAGTGAAAACATTTCGTGAACATTTATATCTTAAAAAGTCTAGCTGTTATTAATTGCGAAAGAATTTCTCTTGTGTCACAAAGTTATAGCGTTGGTATTGATAAATTGAAAGTGTGTTGATTCTCGGAATAAGTATTTTTCATGTAGCTCTCTGTAAATTCCCAGCAGTTGATTTTCCTATAATAATTTAGTCGAAACCAGTATTCTATTCGATTATTATTCTACATGTTATTCTAGTCGAAACCAGTTTTCTATTCTATTATTATTCTACATAATTATACAGTGACTCAGGAATCCTCGTGAACATTTGCAAAAACATTTTGTGACTTATATTATCCGTTGGCGTGTCATTTTTAAATTCCATTTGCACAAATTCCTTATCTGCGATAAGGCACGTGTTCACTGTCGGTAAAAGTTTAGAACGAATTTCAAACGTCTCAATCGCTGGATCCTTCCAAAAAAGGCAGATAATATTTATTACAAGAGTAATGGGAAAAAAAAAATTCCTACTCAGGGTCCATTCCATTGTTATCGCAAAAAATATGAAATTGCACGAAGATTTGCAATCTACTTTATTGTGGTGTTAACGAGATTTCAAAACGTTATATATAGTGATTATGATACGTTTGTAAAAGTTTTCTACTTTATAGAAAAGTTTAAGTTATCTTCTAAGTGTTGGAATATTTTCGCTCGCCATTATACATGTATGTCATAACTCGATCCGAAACAGTGTCGTCACATTAGCTTCTTTCTCTAGTGGATGTTGAAGCAAGGTTTAATATTGCATTTCCAACCGGTAATTGCATGACATTCGTATAGGAAAGGGGGAAATCGTGAATTTTATATATATATATATATAGTCACATCTAACGAGATCAATTCGCGTGCTAAGAAAAATTCCGCGATTCGAATCACGAGGCTGAGAATGTTTAGTTATGAAATCATCGTGTATAATAAACGCGAATTCCTACGATTTTCTTCGTAGAAATATAAATGATCCCAGATATGCTTGAATTTTCAAAATTATTAAAGAGCAATATCCATATATATATAATGTCCATTTATTTTTATGCTTAGCTATATATTTTCATCATATCATATTATACATATAGAATACACTACGTGTGCACGTAGTTTATTTCAAATTATTTTCAATCACTTTCACCCTTTTTCTGAAGGGGAATTCTATTTTATTTGCCAAGTAATTACCTTCGTTTGAGTTGTGTCAAAATTGGAAAATTTATTGTTTCCAATTTCTGTCTACGAATCCCAATACACGAACGTTTCGCGTGATATTTAGAAAAAAAAAAAAAAAAAAAAAAAAAAAAAAAAAACCCACNAACAGCCATTCCATCGTGAATTAGGTCAGTGCCTAACGACATTTTTCTTGTCAAATGTATAAGTCGTTCGTACGTGACAGTATGGAACCCTGTTAATTTATGGTTTTATTTTCTGATCGTTACGACATCGACTGTGTGTTCTCTAATGAGCACATTACTTCTTGATATTTTCCATGTACATATTTGCCAATATGTTACATGTATTACAGTTTTAGCTACAGTGATGCAGTTACATCATTTATCTTAATTGCTTGTGAGTAAAACATTTGTAATATGATTATTTTATATCGTATTAAACGAAGCTGTATTGATTCAATTATAATATAATATCCTGTTACTTCGTACTAATGAAGTAGTATTAATGAAGCATCGCATTAAATAAATCGGTTTACATTTTCCGTGTGTTCTTCGTATACGCCGTGTGTTTTTTACATCTGTTCTTCGTTATTTTTTAAAATTTCGAACGGGAAAAAGATCATTTTCCATCATCTACATTTTGTCCTAAATCGCGAATTTAAACAGAAATCAATATCTTTTTATTTCTTTTATTTCTTCGGAATTTTTCACGAAGTATATCCTCGTGGGATTAGTTTTAAAAAAAAATTGAATAATTGGCAAAATTATTGGAAACTGAGAAATGGTAATTTAACAAAGGCTTCATCTTTTTTGACCCCTTGTTAGCAACAAATTTATTTAGTATTAAAGAAATTTATCGTGTTAAACAAAATCATATTAGTTCCCTTTTGAAAAGTTCTATCTTCATTTCAAAAGTTCCATTTTATGTCCTACTCTCTATAAATTGTCTCGTGTTCTCAAAGTACCATTTTACAAATGTTATCAAGTATTGTAATGTTCAGAACAGATTCGCCGAGCTTTTCAATAGGAATTATTCAAGATCTTGAATGAGTCGTTTTTTCTTTCAGTTGTCTGATTCTACTTATTGCTGTAATAATTAGCGATGATGAAATGAGAGAATAGAACTTTTTAAACGATGAATACGAGCAATTTTTAGTCGTATTATATTCGTATTATAATGCAGTTTGCAATAATTTTGTGATAAAATATATATTTTTAAAAATGATGCTGAGGAAAATTATAATGTGAAGAAATCACTACTAGTTACATTTCAATATTTCCTTTAAAATCATAAAAAAATCTTTTCTGCTTGATGAAACGAGAGCAGTGAAATTCAGGCAACGATATTAATTAATTTCATTTCATTTAATTTAAAACCTCATTATCATTCAACGAAAGCTAGTTACATAGTGAAATAGTTGATTATTCAATGAAATAAAATAATTATTATAATGTATTAAAACGGACGTGCAAGGACGTATTAGATCTACGTTGACTTTTTATTTATAATTCATTCGTGCACTACTGATTACTTTTTAAAGAAGGAAGGAAATGGTCGTGTTAAAGGAAAAAGGATTCATGCAGTATTCATGTAACGTTAATAGCTGGAATTTCACTGGAATTCTTTCCAATTCACGTGACAAATCCATTTTCCATTGCGAGCTGTTACCGAACAACTCTCGTCGCCCTGTTGACACGGATGCTGTAGTCCTTTCCCTAGTTTCGCGATTATTTTTTTCACGTTTCATCGTGTTTCTACACTTTCTCTCATTTCTACTGTGTTCTCTCTTATCTTCTATATTTGTTTCCACGAGGGTTTTTTTTCTCGCTTTTCATCCTTTTGCTTTCTCTCCTTTTTTTTTTTTCTTTTTTAATTGTTATCCATCGTGATTTCGCACGTTCTCGGAAAGGCTGTTGCTTGGTTCTTTGAAGAAGAACGAAACGATAAAAATGGAAAGTGTTTTATACTCTGTTCGCGATATTAAAACGTATTACTCTCTCTCTCTCTCTCTCTCTCTCTCTCTCTCTCTCTTGCCGTGTTTTATTGATTCGTGCGTGCTACATTCAAGTCGTGAAATTTTCATCTTGATTTTTCAAATTCCCATTTTCCCGTCATTTTTTTATATTATTTATTAAATTGTTTCGTATTAATACGAAATATGTATTATTTATATAAATATAAATAAAATTCAATAAGAATATAACATGAAAATTATAGCATATATAATTATAAATTTTCATCTTGACTTTGCATTACATTTTTGATATATAACTTTGATATTATATATTATATATTTTAATAGTATTATATATTGTACGACATATGAAACAAGAAATTGAACAATCAGGATAAAAATTTATAATAAGTATATAACAAATTTTATTTATGTTTTATAATGTAATTTAATAATATTATTATATATTATCTTTGTATTATTAATCAAGATATTATTTTATTAATTATTTAGAAATTATTCAGAGAGATGTTAGTAAAATGATAACATTATTATTTTAAAATGTAGCGGAAATTGACAAGAGGGATTGTGCTTCGTAGTCTTTTACGAGACCATAATTGAACGTAACATTTGAATTGAGATAATTCTACATTCACTCGCGTCATAAAAAATTGTGAAAAATTTTTAATTTCCGAAGCAGAGAAATTATATGAAATTCTCTGCTATTTCTATTTCATCTATCTTCGCTTTCCTTTTTTCGTTTATTACGAAATTCTCATACTTACAAAATAATTAATAATCGTCATGATGAAATTTTATGGCAGCCATATTGCATATGCTTGGAAATAATGAGATTTTATACATGTTGCTAATGTTTGTATCTTACTTTTTTGTTATTAAAAACAACTGCAGTATATTAATTATTTTATGTTGTTTCTGTCGATAGAACAAAATGGTGTCGGAATAAAATTAGTTCGCTCAGAACACAACGATATATACGATTCTCTTTCTAATTTTTAATTTTAGAACATGTCATATATAAAAGTCAAAGGAACATTTCTGCATTTTCACGCAATAAATTTTGCAAATTCAAAATTCAAATATGATTTAAAATATCATTTCGAATGAATAATATAATTTGCGAGACATTAGGCAATTCAAAATAAATGGAACAATCTATTTGCGGGAACATATTTTCACTTCAATCAAGGTACACGTGTAATAGTAAAGAGGTGAAGGTAATTTTCGTTGCCGTATAATCGATCATAAACAGTTTGTTTCTAACGTTGCATAATATCTCCATTCTTCGTGAGAATGTTCGGTATATTAAGTACTTGTGACACATTTTATTTCCACTTGAAAATTGAGCAGCAAGAACAAGAAGCGTTTGGCAATAGTAGAATTTGATTGAATGGCCCATTATTGCGTGATTAAGTTGTTAGGTTCTTTTCCTCGATCGTACATCATTTTCTTCGTACTGTGAAATATGAATAGGTTCGTTAGGTATTTTTAGGGACTTTTTTTTTTAAGTTACTACATTTAAACGCTAGGAAAAATACACGGCGAATTACAAAATTATTCACCTACAGGACGCAAATTCAAAGATAATTATCGTATTAAGATGATGATATATTCCGTATTATTTTTCATATACTTTTGCAACTTTAAATTCCTTAATAGCCTACACATCGACATTCCACTGTAAATGAAATTAATAATCAGATCTTATTGCTAATGAAATTTCAAAATGTATGATCTATGTAATGCACGTATTCATAAAATTTTCATATACTTTTGCAACTTTAAATTCCTTAATAGCCTACACATCGACATTCCACTGTAAATGAAATTAATAATCAGATCTTATTGCTAATGAAATTTCAAAATGTATGATCCATGTAATGCACGTATTCATAAAATTTTCACATTATGTCACGCATCTTATCATTTCGATAATGACATCGTATTTGCCATTGTATTCGGAAATTGCGCCAAAATTTTTGATTCGGCGCCGAATCTCGCCCCCATGACCTATCGTAACCTCAAAACCCGGCTAACAATTGAACTGTTGTCATCAGGTCACGAATATCATTTTATCAAGATACTGTTGTAGTATGACGTATGTGCAAAAGTGTCAAGTGCCAATTTTTTGTCATTTAGATTAAAGATGATACTAATTCCTGTTGATAAGGCTTGAGTGNAAAAAAAAAAAAAGAATGCTTCGTCGTAATCAAAAAGCATTTCTCTACTGTCAACTGTTTGGACTTTCAGAGGAAGACGAATCACAGATTTTCGTAAAGTTCTTCACATTTCACAAATGTTATGACCTAATACCAACCAGCGCCAAATTAGTCGTTTTCGATACGCATCTCCTCGTCAAGAAGGCTTTCTTCGCTCTTGTTTACAATGGTAAGTTGCAAAATTATAAGAACATTTTATTATTTTGTTGCACATTACATAATGACCTCATGTGCAGGTGTGAGAGCTGCGCCACTATGGGACAGTTCGAGGCAAGAGTTTGTTGGAATGTTAACTATAACAGACTTTATAAAGATCTTACAGATGTACTATACCAGCCCATCTGTAACAATGGATGAATTAGAAGAACATGAATTAGATACATGGAGAAGTAAATATCATTTTTCCAATGGATCACACACACACATATGTTCAAAAAATCTTAACCATTCTTAACTTTATCATTTCAGAAGTCTTGAAGGATCAAGTGCATCCATTAGTGAGCATTGGCCCAGACGCAAATTTGTACGAGGCCATTAAAACTCTAATTCAGAATAGAATTCATCGTTTGCCTGTGATAGATCCAGATACTGGAAATGTTCTCTATATCTTGACACACAAACGAATTCTGAGGTTCCTTTTTCTTTATGTAAGTACGAGTGAAACGATTAATAAAATTGAAAATACTTTATAGAACATATATCTGTTATTTGAATAATTTATATTAACAGATACACGAGCTACCAAAACCATCTTTCACTGACAAAACATTGAGAGAATTAAGGATAGGTACATTTGAAAATATAGAAACTGCAACAGAAGAAACTAGCATAATTCTAGCATTAAAGAAATTCGTTGAGAGGAGAGTTTCTGCGTTACCAATTATTGATGCTGACGGAAAATTGGTTAACATTTATTCAAAGTTTGATGTTATTGTACGTTAATTTTATAAATCCTGAACAATGTAGTTCTATTTGTAATAATATTCCTTAATATTTTTGTATTTTCATAGAATCTAGCCGCAGAAAAAACATATAATAATTTAGATGTTTCATTAAGAGAAGCAAATGAGCACCGCAATGAATGGTTTGAAGGAGTTCAAAGTTGTAAATTAGATGAAACTTTGTTTACTATTATGGAGAGAATTGTTAGAGCAGAGGTATAATACTCACATTTTGCGTAATAAACGGAAAAAATTTTAATTATAAAGCATTTACTACAGTACATTTTAAATAAAATAAAACTTATAATTATTTAGTTTTATGATATAATGTATTATTTCGTATAACTGTGAATAAATAAGTTACATACAAATTTTTCAGGTTCATAGATTAGTAGTGGTTGATGATGATGATAAAGTGATCGGTATAATTTCTCTATCCGACTTACTCTTCTACCTCGTTCTTAGGCCTTGTGGTAGGAACATATTTTAATTTATTTACTTCCAAGACAAAAATATGCAAGAAATATTAGTAACAAATGTATATCGATTTTTAGGTGAAGATGGCAGTAGCAATAAAGATAGTTCTATATCGTTAAGAGCACAGGATTCTACGTCAAAAGCTCCGAGTTCTGTGCAATCGGAGGCTTCCATTCCTGATGGTGAAACAGAAGCTGAACAAGATACAGCTGAAGTGAACCAGTCTGAAGAAGCACCCGGAACACCTAGTCCACCGCTGAGTCCTGCAGCATCAGATATTTCTGAACCTCAGTCAACTTTAGTAAATCAGTCTCAAGAATCTGCATGGCGGGAAGTGACTGTATCAGGAGGAGATTGAGGCAATATTATCTTAACATGCCGTTCGGCATGAAATTGTGAATTAATCTGTGACTTTAAAGTCAACAAAATTTTAAGATAATGACACTAAGCAGTGTACGACTAAGCTTGTTTTTCGTTTGTTTTTAATATTTGTACGTACAATGGTTAAGAACTTGCGAAAAACATGCACATTGTTCTTTACTCGTTTAATCGATTTACGTCACAAAACTAATTGTTATCCAAAATAATGTATATAATCATGCTGAACGCATGAAAATAATGAACGAATCGTAATAATGAATGAAATAATAAAAATAGATGCGATAAAAGATAATGCGATGCTCCATACTGTATAAAAGTTAATTAAGCTTAATTTTTTATGGTACAAATGCTACTCAGTATAGACGTTCGAGCTTCTTGCCAGGAACGGTTGCTACGCCATTATCTACTCAGGGTATGATATTCTGTACACCCTTTCTTCAATCGTACACTGTTTCAATAGGATTTTTGAGGAAACAAATAGTGGTTTTCTTGCATCCTTTAGATTTATAATGTTGCTATGCTCCTTATACTGGAATCTTTTATTTCAGATCAAAGATTATGAAATAATTTACTTTAATTTATATCAGATAGTGTAGAAAACATGAAACAATGTAGTCGTATATCAGAGTGCTCCATAATTAATAAATATGGACCTCGTTTTTACAGAGGCCTTCCACGCTTTTTCCTGACAGAACGAAATACTACAGTGTTAAGCAAATGTCTAAACATATACATATATTCCGTATGCTTATCTATAAAAAAAAAAGTAGCTTCTTATTCGTGAATTATGTCACGTTAGATGTTTGAATACTAGAAACCAATATGCATAATAAACGATTTTGTTTTAAATGATTGCACAGCATGTGATATTTTACAAAAAAAAAGAGAAAAAAAAACATGGTGCTTTTGATTTTTCATAAATAGTTGACTTTGATATAGCAATCAAATGGAAGTAGTGTGCATACAATGAATAACAGACATAAAATACGTATAGAGTAGATAAAATTTTTGAAATTAATTGTGTTGTCATGTAACTTCTATATAAGCTTCACGAAATATTTCAGTACAGGAAAGCAATACTTATATATAAATTCAAATTACAATCTATTGTTGAATTTATATGTTATATTATTTCATGTACATTTTTTAAAAAAATGACATTTACGAGATAAATATATATTAAGTATTGAAAGGCCTACAAAATGAAGTGAAAAATGAAAACAATTCTACAACTAATATGCGCTGCCATAGATATTTTAATTAATGCTTTACACATATAAAAATATTTGCAGCATATTGTTCAAGTTACTTATGAAACAATTTAATTGCAAACATTAATCATTTTAGATTTGTATGTACATATAATTTTATTTAATAGCTTTTCTTTTAATAAACACTTCTACATTTGTATTTGCTTTACAAAAATTTTTATAAATTAACTAAAATATGTTCACAGAAAATATGTTTCGGGAAAGAAATAGAAATATAAAGAACATATAAGTTTTACCTGATTTTTAATTAAATTCTATACATTGTTTGACAAAGGCATTATAAAAGAAATACAGCGGATGAAAGGTTTTGTAATTGTATTTTATATCGTTGCTAATTTCCGTATGTAATCAATGATTAATTAAATGAAATTATTTCAAAAACTGCGAAAATTGGTTCTCGTAAATACTTATAAAATTAATTAATACTATCATACAAAGATTAAACAAGCACCAATGTTGAACTGTACTAGAGAATCATGTAAAGTAGGAACTCCACTCAATGTTATATTGTTTAGATAACAAATTATAAAATGAGTGGCAGAAAGCATTCCTGTACAAACAATTTATTGAAAAGAAAAAAAAAATAACACTGTTTCATCTTGAAACAGATTTCATTCTACGCTTACTGCACGAAAAAAAGGATGGAATTATAAATTATGCAGACACCTGCATGTATTGCATCTGTGGAAATTTGTATATAAATGGTCTCTGTGCCAGGGAATGTATTTTTTTTTTCTTTTTTTTGGCACAAAGCTCCATTTTATAGAAATATGGATGAAAGCCACTTATTTGAATTTTGAAGGGGACAGTGCCTGTAATTTAGTGAATTTATTCCTAGGTACATTTACAAGGATAAGAATAAATATTCCATTTCAGATGAGTGGCGCAGTCAGGATAAAGCAAATTTACGTTAGTATTAATTAACAAGAGGCGTAGTGAGGGGACAATGATTTTTGTACAGCTGAAGGGATTGTAGCCGAATAAGATTTAGTGTGCTGTAGCTGCGAATATTATTTCCTTTTAGTACAAAATATGTTTCAACTTTACAAGTTGTCACGTTCACTTTTTTTAGTTTTTAGACGTAAAAGAAAAATCTACAGTAGCCTACATCTTGCAGCGCATCCGATTTCAATATCATTATTGCAACTGAAAGCACAAGTTAATGTAACGTTAACAGAAACATTATTAGCGTTGAGAAACCATTTGAAGTCGGTGTACGCTGCATTCGTGAACCAAAACAATATATAGATGAGATATTAAGAATAAATTGTACAATAAATAAAGAATTAATCAAATAATTAAACAGTACACTTAGTCGCATCTCAGTACTGTATATCCAGGGCAAAAGCTATTAGCGTATTATTCATGTCCCTTGTACATGTAAGATACAAATGAAAAAAAAAAAAAAAAAAAATTGATGANGTTTTTAACGTTATATTTTTAGTACAAACAGCATATTTTCAAATTTTATAAGTAGATCTATAAAAATATAAATACTTTCGTATTATTCGTCAACAGTAAAAATAATGTTGGATGAATTCATTATCATTCTATTGCTTCATAATTATAAGCCATTCAGTCTGCTTATAATTCTATTAATGAATCTGATTTTTTTGTCTTCTTGAGTTGCTTTTTTGATAAATCATTTACACTTGATATACGTTTATGAAAAATCTGCATATAAAAAAACAGAAGAAAATCATTTATTTCAACTATAAAAGAAAAAAAAAATACTATCAAATTACTTACAATTTCAGTATCTAATCTCGAATATTTTGCTTTTTTTTGCTTCTTTTCTATTGATTTATCTTCTTTGTTAGTAATTACTGGCATCTTGTTAAATAACATGTCATATTCTGGATCCGAGTCTGAATTATTTTCTATGTCTTCTTCCTTTTTTTCTACAAAATCTTCAGTAATTTCCTGTTTATGTTTTCGTGTTTTTTCTTCTTCATTTGCTGGCAATGAAAATTCTGTACGTAACAACATGCATGATATTTTCGACGTTAAATACATCTGCAAAATAAATAACAATTTAATTAAAGTAAATACTATCTTTTAATGTAACATTCTCTTCATTAAATTACTTTTACCTTTTTTAATAATTCTTTCGTATCGATATGATGTATTCGCAAAAATCGGTCTAAACTGACACTAACAACATAAGGTTCATGTTTACTACAAGCTAATCCCGTTACACCTCCAACAAATCCTTTATATGTATTTAGTATTTTAGCTGGTTTTCGTAAATCTACAAGATTCATTCTGCCTTTGCCAGAACCAACTATAATCTGCCTGTGATTTGATCGATTTTTTAACTTTGTGTTAAAAGGATATATTATATTTTTTTTTTATACATGTCATACATACTTTTCTCGTGGTGCCACAGTTAAACACGTTAATGCTTCCTCTTTTATTTCTATGTTTATGACAGGTCTTCTTTGTGATTTTGGATCATACAAACGCACCTTGAAAGTTTTGTTTTCTTATTATAATAGAACAGTTATATATGTAGTAGAATTACATATCAATTAGAATCTTACATATCCATATTTGCTAATTGTAACAATTTCTTCTGTATCAGGAAGAAAATCTACATCAGAAATCCAAATTGGAACTCGGACTTGCAACCAATCATGAGGCACATTTTTCTCTGTAAATATCTGTACTCGTTTTTCTATATCAAATAACTTTAATGCATGTTCTTGGCCTCCAGTAGCTATTATCTCCTTTTTTATTCTTGAATGGCGCATCTTGTCCAAATTTTCACCAGCTTTTAATATAAATCCGTCTTCTTCCTTAAATCTCCATAATTTTATTTCGCCTGATCGAACAGCAGTCAAAATTGCTCTGTGTAAATAAGTGAAAATTATAATTTACAATATTGTTTACACTTATATTTCTAAATATTACTCACTCATCATATCGTGATATGCCAGTAATTTTGCCTGTTCCAATATTGCAAAAGAAAGAGCACGTAAACGTCGAATATTCAGTATCATAAACTTTCACACTGTAAAATGAAGTAAGTACAGGATATTTTTGTTATGAATGACAAATTAAACTTCAGTGCAATTGATAAATTACTTATTATATATAACCTCCTAATATCTTTCACACCACAACCAATTAGAACTTCTCTCTCCTCGTCATCACCCCAAGACAATGTTGTAACTTCATCGTTATTCGTAATGGAAACTAAGTTTTGTATATTTTGTGACATACATTCTTTCTTATCTATTCTTACACCTATTAACAAAATGCATGATTTTATAGACTAGGGTTTTAACATCAAATAAACTTTTATTTTATTTTTGTTAAACTATTCTTTTAACCTATAAATATACGATTTTTCTCAAACTAAAAAACAGACTTGATGTTGACTTAACAGATCTATAATTACCTTTGAAAATTCCACTTTTCCCACCAACATATATGTTATAATTATCTTTCGTACCCATTTCGAAAAAAATAATTCATAAAGCATGAAAGTCAGTAACAAGGCATCAACGCGTCGTGTAACGCAACACAACTATAATAGAAGCTATGGTAATGTAAAGTAGAAATAACGTCAACAATTTGGAGAAAAACTAGGATTGGACAAGAAGTTTATTAATTGAGCATGATAATTGGCGAACATTAAAAAAAAAAAATCATCAGTACATAATAAAAAGTTTTTCATCGAAAACCAGAATTAATATTATTATTAATAAAACCAGAACGAGAAATGAATATTAAAGATACATAAGTTGTAATAACATATGTTATTACAATTGAGCTAATATATATATAAAAAGGAATTTAAAATTTTAGAATGCAAAAAATATTTTGTTATTATTTCAGCAAGTCCTTCAATCTATTCAGCGAAATTCGTGAATTTTCATTCATGCATTTCGTAGATTAAATGGAATATAAGAAAAGAGCTGAGGATCTACATCGAAGAATTCAATCATGAAAGTTCAAAAATAAATTCGTTCGTTTAGCTTTTTTAAAATAAAAATTTGATCAATTTATGGATATGTAGATCTATTCCAGCGACATCTATTTTCGCTCAACCATTTCGTCGATGCGTACATTTCCGGTAAATTTATGGCGCCAACTGTATGAAATTCGAAGACAAGAAATCGTGAAAAATGATCAGTCTTTTAACAAATCACCAAGGAGTTATTTAACTCAGAGAAATATAACAAATTACCAAGGATACATATAATAGTTGTCAAAGAGTTAATAGACAGTCTACAGTCTACAATCGTCGTCAAGTAATATCCTGTATTATGTAAACGTTAAAAATAAAGTACAAAATTTCCTTTTACCTACAGACACTATGATGACTACCGCAGTAATAACACGGAACTAAACGTTATTGTCGCACTCTGCTTCTCTCCTTGTTTATTACACAACATATATCTATTCTTGTAAAAATACTTACATTGTGTGACATAAATCTATCCTTGTATTGTAGCGACAGCTACACCAGCGACATCTATTTCCCGACAATATCGTAGAGTTCATTTTGAATGAACTTTTGGCGCCAACTTTGTCGCGTTTTAAAACTAGAAAATTAATGAAAAGCGATGTTGTTATGGAGACTTGTTAGGTAGTTGTCTAAGAGACAAAACAAGTTCGTGAATATATATATAAGAGTTGTTGAACAGAAGAAATACATTAGAA
>NIPQ01090651.1:0-38340 GCA_002806875.1 Lepidotrigona ventralis hoosana
TTTATATATATATATATATATATATATATATATATATATATATATATATATATATATATATATATATTCGAACTTCACGAGCAAACTTGTTAGCAATCACAGAGCGAAAGTACTTTCTTCTGAAAACACCCAGCCGACTACAGAATCGTCATATTTCGGCTTCCGGGACACGGAGCGCCGCGCGGGAGGTTGTTACGGACTTCGTTGAACATCTCGTACACGCAATATACGCGGAATAACATGTACCACTATTATCTCCATCTCGTGCAAAGTTTTCTTCGTGGAACCGTGGCTACGCGGAGGCAACTCAAATTAGACCTATCCGCGCTGCATCATCAGCCCGTAGATGATGCATTAAGTTACTCCGTTCGAAACAATGGGCCATGATACACGAGCAACTGTGCGTGAATGGGGAGTGGAATTGCGAAGCGGAGAGTTTATACCGCGCGGCCGCATTGACTCACAGTTGACGAAACTCCGCGTTTGTGTTGCGGGCAGAATTAAGGCCGGTAGCAGCTTCTTTCTCATAAAGGTAGAAACGACTTTCTCACCTGCGAGAAACACAAGGATACGAGAAATAATTTTCGGGAAGGAAAGGATTGGAAAGTTTAGCTTTACAAAGATGTTTCAGTGAGAACTGATAATCTGGGATTTTTTGATTCACCGCTACGAAGAGCACAACCGTGGCTGGCTACTATTTTCATTTCAAATCGAAAATGGAGAGCTATTAATTATTGCAAATGTCCGAGACTTGGCAGAGGTAAAATGGTATAATAATAAAATACAATAGAGAACGGAGTAAATAGGATGCGAATCTACATCTAAGTTACACGACGATTTAAAAGTACATACATATATATATATACGAGACGAGACAGAAATAGATTTTGAAATTGGATCTCTGCGTTCTAGAATTTGTTGGAAGTTCTGACTTTCAGATATAGATTAAATTATTCCGGGACAATTCCGTGCAAATATTTTGTGCAATGCATAAGTACGTCGATATGAATCGAAAATTGTCTCTCTGCGTATTCTCCCCGTTCACTGCCTAAAATCAGAGGATTCTGACGTCAAGCAACAAATGAATGCAGCGTAATACCACGGTTGCGCAACGAACGGATCCAAGCGGTACGATTCAACAGCCTTACCGAGCATAGTTCAATTTTGAGGGCATTTTACACGGAGTCGAGCTTTAACCGGCTAATATTAACACCATATTTCAGGGGATAACGAGAGAACGTGCACCCCCGTCTACACACGCACTGCGTGCACCGGCGATTTCTCTCGAAACGTACCTCTCAACGTACGTCAGCGAAAATTTCTGGTAATAGTCCGGTAAGCTCTTTTCGGTGGAGCATACGATATTCGAATGGATTTTCGGAGAGGGTTCCGTGCTCGCCCGATTCACATGAATGCTCGGCGTAAGCCACGCGGGCTTAACAAAATCATCCACGATGAATGAAACGCCTATTTTATCTATAGAGTTTGGTCAAATATGTCGATCCGAAGCCAGAAAGATATCGTTGAATCCGCGCCAGAAATTTCGTGACGAGAATCTTGCGATCGTGACGTTTTTCTCGAAATAAATACGTATAGTATATACGGTGTATATTATGTGTGCGTGGTTTTACGTACGCGCGGGAGTATCATTCTGGCCATTTCATGCGTTTTGGCATCGGACGCCATCATGTGACGTCGAATCGCGATATTCGAATTTCCATCCTGATCCATTCACCGCACCGACCATTTGCCCGGTTTGATGCTTCGTATCGTTCGCTCTTTCTTTCTCTCTCTCTTTCTCTCTCTCTCTCCCACCTTGATTACCAATTTTGATAATATCCATAGTGTCAATATTCGCATGCAAAATGCGAAATGAGGATTATATTTTTCCGCGTGTTACGCGTGTATGAATTTCTGTCAGCGAACCGATACGTGGAAAATATAACGGGAGCGTAAATAACTCTGCAACTCTGATTATGATGATTTGTTAGTTTATGTGTGCCTGGCGTATTCGTTTCATTCCAATTTTAAGAAACATTCGAAACAACGTTACATTTTGATTGGATAGTATCGTGTCTTAAAGAAATTTCTGCTAAAATATAACCAAAAGTTGCGATCATCTGAAAAATCACATCAAAGTATGAAACATTAGTTCCAATTTCTTCGTAGATTTACCCAGGAGAATCCCATTTTGCTCAATGTATTCCAGTATATCTTAAGAAAGTCATGCATTCATTCTTCTTGCTGCGTTTCTTGCTTCATCATTTTATTCCCTTCGATGATATTAGTTTGCATTAATTCAATATTGCGATTCACTTATGCGTCAAAATGGAACGTCGTCGATACAGCTACCGTAGTTTCCTTTCTTTTTTCCTTTTTTTTTTTTATTTCTTAATTTGGCGGCATTTCGTAAAATGAATATTATATTTGGAAGAATACGATGCTCGCCTACTTCGGTATAAGAAGCGCATAGAATATTTTAATTAAATCCGAGCCCTTGGAGAATCTCAGGCAAAAGGAAAGAAAGTATATATAGCGGGAGTATACTGCCTTGAGGAGATTTATTACCGTACTTGGAAAGACTAAAACGCGACCGAGTAAATAGCGAGGAACGTGGAGTTTATTCGACGCTGTTAAAAATTCTTTAAGCATCTTCCCCAGCCGGGTAAATCTAACATTCGAGAATTAATTAAAAAGATGTGCCTTTATCGCGATGATCAAGACGTTGTGAAACACGGAGTAAAGATATACATTTAATATTTTTTTTCAACGGAAATGCATTTATTACCGTGCAATACAAAACGATAAGTAGACAAAGAATAACCACTTAAATTATTTATCAAAGATTTAATCACAAATTGATACACCACGTAAGTAAGTAAGTACACCATAAAAATAAATCGTACTAAATAAAGTTCGTTTCATTAGGCAATCAATCTTTATTACGTATTTATTTCTTCTCAATAAACAAATAAGTATGGTCACGTAAACGAACGAGGAAAGACACTTAATTTTCTCGCATAAAGTGTGAAATTTTACACTTCCTGTGCACGATTCCTTTTACGAATCCAATTCGGGGCCGATTTCTAATCGAACTAACTCCAAGCAGAACTGTGAGTTATTTAATGCCAGTTACTCGCGAATGCGCGGCAACTATATGCGGATCTATTAAGAATTCGAACGCGCGGATACAAATTATCGCCGTGCACCGAACAACCGTCTCGCTCTTCCACGTCTGAGCTGATTCGCCGAGCTTTCTCGCGAGTTCTCTCTAAAAATATCGACGCGTGTATCGCTTACAAAACACGAAGCAAAGAAGCTCGATGCGAATAGTCGCGACACGTATACGAAGGGGGGGGGAGAGAGGGGGGAATTCTGGAATTAATGGCCCGATGGGGGTCTCGTTAACACGGCCAGCAAAATTGTTATTAAATCGACCGGCTTTATTTGGTTCCGCGGCAGCAGTTAATTAGGTGAGCGAGACAAATGGCGTCGTGCTCTTTCCTCACTTCGTAAATCCGTTGGCGCTCACTCTCGAAATTCTAAGTCCTGCTCTCTACGCTCTACCAAAGTGGCCTTTTGCAAAAAAGTCCAGCGAATTGCCGGCTTCGATAAAAACAGATCCTCGCCACACGATTTACTGCGCCGCTTTTCAGTCGTAGTGCCATCGACGTTCGTCGATGGTAATTTCCCTGGTTAACGTACTCGAGCAATCGTTAACCCGTGGCCTTTCTCATCGACGTGACTTGTCAATTTGATCGGCCATCAGAAATGGAACTTCCTGCTTCCTTCTTTTTCCTTCGAAATCACGGCGCAAGTTCGTTCATTGGTATGTCTAAGCTTGGTACGTGCGTGCATTGGTAGCTTCGTAGTGGTAAAGGAAAATAAAAAGAGAAAAAGCCGCAGCGAACCTAGATAGTTTACTAGAGAGAGATCGAAAGTTTCTTCCTCGACTACTTTTACCATCATTTCTCGATAGTACATTTATTATTTACTTTGTGGTTGCTTTCTCTTCAAGCCACTTGTGTTCGATGAAATGTGTTAGTTGCTCGGAGATGTTCAGTTAAATCGACTTCGCGGAAATTGAAACGGCGTACTTAGTCGATAGATTTAGGCACGTTCCATGCCTGATTATGTGTCCAATTGATCCTGATTTTATCGCATTTGCAAACATTCGGATATCTTTCTAACTGCGTGCTACAAGAATAGCTTTCAATTTATTTAGACACGCTCAATTATAATACGCGATAGTGAAACACACCCGCCTAACTTGACTTTTACGACTTTTACGACTCGTTTGTTATTTGAAGAACAGGAAACGAGACCTGATCTGCGGTCCATCAGTCTGAACAATAGCGTTGCAATAACGTGTTTAATGAAAAGTGCACCATGACTTCGCATGAAACTTTGTCAGATTCAGAATCATTTGTTTACTAAGCAACGACTGTTCGGGATAAGCAGGTCAAGATCAGCGAGAAGATGGAACAGCGGCGAAAAATAGGAAATATCGAGGCTCAGTTCACCTCTGTTCCTTTCTGCGCGGTGCAAATGCAACGTGTAGGCGTAATGAAAGGTGAATCAGAAGACAGGTGAAGCAGTAACAGATTGAAGGAATGTTCAACAGCTAACATTGGCGGGGAAATAAAACGCGTAGATAATTCCCGGTTGGAATTATTTATACAAGGAATAACGAAAATTCCGCGACAGCGTTGACAATTAACAGAACCTCTACGTCAAATAGATTTGTTTCTCCACGGCCATTAGTAAGGTTACACCGGAACATTTCCCTTAATCCGTGTTTACGGAGGATCGGCGCTGTGGTATATCCGTTCCTCTATCTCTCCGTTAAGAAACGAGAAGCTTACCAGACGCTGCATTTTTTCGTAAACGAGTCGGGGATAACGGAGCGAGCCACGGGTAAGAAACTACGCTAAAATGTTGCACCTTATGCTGACAGCATACGATAACATTTCTGGTGTAGTAACAAGTTCGTTCAAGCCTTTTTGTTGCCAGTGCTGTCGTACTCTATTTTGGAAATAATGACTAGTTTCTTTGACGTACTTGTTGCACTTGCAAGATTTTATTTGATATTTATGATGAAAACCGATAAGTTCTGAGGATTATTTACTTTTACGAGAAGTCTTTGTTCGTTTGTCTTTGTCCTGTTAGGTAGATTTATCTCTTTATATTTCGATACGTATACGTTGATCATAGCTTAGGTGAAAGTAAAGTAATCGTGTGTATAATGGTATTAAAATAATCGTGCAATGCTTGTGCACACACAATTAATAAAAAAGCGAAGAGTGAAAAGTTCAATGACCGTGCGGGATATACATGCAAGAAAAGTTAAAAAGTTTAATTACAATTCTGATGAAGATAAGAAAGTTACATTAATGCAAAATCGCATTTAGATTATAAAGATCAAAATTGTCCTCCATAGAATAAGAGGATTCAGCGAGATTCAGAGATTAAAACGGGTTCAGAAGTTTCATTAGAAATTTTACTGTGTTTTACAGAGTAAAGTAAAGGTTTAAGAAAATACACTGGCATTCTGTAGTTCTGTTCATTCTACTGGCATTCATCAGATTGAAAAATAATATTGAAAACGTAGTCATATAAATAAGATATATTTAATTAGTCATATAAATAAGATGTTTATAAATTTAGAACGTATATCAAGGACTTTTGGCTCGAAAATAATTCCAAGAATGTCGGCTTCAAACAATTTCAGGAACCTCTGTTTTTGTTTATCTTTTCTTTTTTTGGCTGACTTCGTACTTCACTGTGTCCATCACCCTGTAAATTTCGTTATCGTTACGAGAATGATCAGCATCTGTCGGTTTAACTTCGTAATTTGGTAAAAAAGAAAGAGTGCATGGTTATGTCACGTGATGGGGAGATGATGGCGAAGATTGGCGATGACAGCGACAGCTAAACGCGAATTTAAAATTCACCCCCTCCCCACTCGATTAGGAACGTAAAGCTCGAGCAGGAAAGGGGTATCGGGCTAAAAGGACGACGTAATGCGAATGCGCGCGCGTGTGGCGCGCGAGGGAAAGAGGGTGAGTACTACAGGTGGTGGGCGTCCCAACGTCGTGAGCGCCACTGTGCAACGCGACAAACAACTAAAACGCGACCGTCGCCTCCACGAAAATCCGTCCCGCTGTGTCGTGTGTCCATCCATCCGTTGGTGGTCTACACGACATGTTTGTTACGACGACGAAACGAAGGCAACGAGAACGACCGTCAATTTCGGCCACGTCTTCGTCGTACGCGCTCCCGTTGAGTCCTTTTCCGGAGTACGCAAATCAAGCAATATATATATAGAGAGAGAGAGAGAGAAAGAGAAAGAGAGAGAGAGAGAGATAACACAGGCGGACAGCACACACAGTCTATATATCTCTCTTTCTATACGTAGCCTACTATCACTACGTGCACGCGCACCGATCTACCTGTCTCCTTCCCTTCCTGGCATCCCCCTTCTTTTCTCTTTCCTCAGCCTCCGGTCCTCACCCCTCTCGCGTGCCCGTCGGATCGTTTCGACGAGATACCGCGCAGTGGCGCAGTCGTCGCCACGAGAGCGACGTGCTCTCCGTCGGTGGTCATGAATCGTGCGGCGGAAGAGGTCCTCGCGAGCCGGCCTCCACCGTCGTCGTCGTAGTCGCGTCGTCCTAGTCATCGTTGCCGCGCCGTTCTGCTAGTCCTCGCCGTCGCGCGTTTGTGAATTTTTTTGGAGCAGCCGCGTTCGCAGACGCCGGTGGTGGTGGTGGTGGTCGTCATCGTCGTTGTTGTCGTGGCGATGGTCGTCCGGTACGTGGGATCCCTTTAAACCGACGATCTCGGTCTCGCGTGTGGTCGATCACGAGCGCGACTGTACCGATCGAACTCGGCCAGTGTTGCTGCGTTTACCGTGCGACGATCGACGGAGTGGTGTTTTTCGGCGAGAGGAAGAAATATGGGCATTGGTAGGCGCGTGCCGCGTCGCGGTGAACGTTGCGTCGCTGATCGCCGACAGCGGCGCCATAACGGGGCGCGTTCGTACGCGATCATAGTGTGAGACGAGAGGAAAAGAAATAGGAAAAAAAGAAAAAGAGGAGGAGTAGGTGGAGGGGAGAGAAGTGCGGAAGCCGGTCGGAAACCGAGGGAGATAGATAAGGCCTGCTGCCCTGCTGTTTCTATTGGTTTTTTCTAGTCAGTGCTGTGATCGTCGCCGTGTGCAACCACGCTCGCACGTCGGAGATTGTGCTCTGTGACCCATCGCGGGAGAACGAGAGCGCGCCGAGGGCTGAAAATGTGAGGAACTTGTTGTTCCGGCTGGTTGGCGGGACACCGGACGATTTCGTTGACAAGGTAATGCGATACGGTCGACCGAGCGTTTTTACGCGCCAAACGTACGTTACGCGGCACGCTCTCTGTACGCGCGCAAACGCGACACGCCGCGGATTCCGTTTGAACGTGTGCACGTTAATCACACGATTATTTGTGGGACACTTTCGCGCAACTTGGCAACTTTTTTTTTTTTTTTTTTTTTTTGCATTGACGGGNTGTACGCGAGCAGCACTTTCCGTCGCAGTGTCGCGGGGATTCGTCGAGATGGCCAACGCATTGTTGGCGTCGATTAACGTAATGGTCGATCGCGGTGTTGGACAGTGATCGATCGTAATATCGTTCGACGCGAATTACACGTAGAAAGTAAGAACGTAGCGGCAACGTACGTTGCCATAATGACAGATGTAGGTTAGACCGTGTGATCTTGGAAAGTTGACTTAACGCTTTTCAACATCGTACCAGCGCCGTGTATCGGAGCAATTTAAACGTCTGTCATACTTTCGTTGGCTGTAAAGATGGCCGCCGACATATCGATCGACATTTTTCCTCGATATATCGAACGACTCCATCTTGTCGGTTGAAGCCGACCGTTAGACAAAACGCGTACGCGTACGCAGAATCGTGCCTTATTTGACAACGCGGCTCGAAAGATTTCGAAAAACGTTTCGATGTATACAAGTGACAATTACGCGAGCGACAACGATAGAAATTCGAAGAGGCTGACAGCGGAACGATCCTCTTTACTTACCTCTACCATTAATTGTAAGTAACGTCAAATCGCTTCTCCTCCCTGGATAATTGATACTCGGGCCGGCTGCATTCGAATAAGCGGCAAGCGTGATTAATTCGTTCTGCGGTTCGACGGCGCGCAACAACGAAACTCGCTTTTCCACTCGGACCACTGGCTGCTCCGTGCAAAGCGCCGGAACCCAATGGACGAATAAAGAGACTCGGTGAGTAGTGGCGGCCGTACGTCTCTGACGTCCGGCGGATTTACCGTTTACGCTGTGCTGTTTTCGGCGGCACGTTGCCGGAATTTTCGTGGTTTCGCGAGGGCCCGNCTTTCTCTCTCGAACATTTCCACCGTTTCGATTCGGGTTTTTCCTTCCTCCGATCGATTTTTCGCGCAGCGGTATTTGAATTGTAAATTTCGATGATTAACGATCCGCCGGATATTTAATTGCTCAGGCAATTCACGCCGGTTGTTTTCGGTTGCGACGGTATCACTAATTTCGTTCGTAATTAGCAAACGGCTCCGCTGTTTCACATGTTAATCGACGATTTTTTTCATTTTTTTGTTGTAGAGTGACAACGGGCTAGTGGACACAGATCCAGGTCGAGTTAGCAGCATGACAGCCATCAACTCGGTATGTAATTAATGGAATCTTACAGATACTGCGTGAAGCGGGGATACGCATACGTTCCTTTGCTTCCAATTGCACATGTCAGTCTTCTAATTAACAAACTCAGCTTCTCCAAACTCTCCCGTGTCTGTTCACTTAATTAAGATACGCTGATAACCATTGTTAAACATAGATTCTCCGATCTATTTTTGGTAGGCAATCTCCATCCACGCTGCTTAGTTTCTGCTTAGTTTCTTCAATCAAAATATTAACGTCATTATCGTATCAATAGCACGGAAGGGATGCTGTAATTATTTTACTGATCCCTCGACGAATTCTGCTAGATCCAAATGTACAATTTCTCATGAAGCGCAGTTCAGGCACGTTGGAATTAAAATACCTTTCTCTATATTTAATGTATACGAAAATACAGATCATTATGTTACAATTTATATTTAATATTTAATGTTATGTGCGATCAGTATAACGATTTATATTTAACACGTAATTGAAATAAATAGGAAATTAAATGCCAAGTTCAATGGACGTTCAACGNAATAAATAGGAAATTAAATGCCAAGTTCAATGGACGTTCAACGTGAACCGTGTCGAATATGAAAAAGCCGAACCGCGTTTTCTTCGATTTGTCTAATTAAAATCTACAAATCGGGACGTAGCCACCGTTATCGTCCGCATTTCCAAGCGGATCCACTCGAGAGAGCCCCCCTCTCTCTCTTTCTCTCTCTCTCTCTCTTCAGTCGCAGAAATTCCCGCAATTTGTAAACGATGGGGCATCAAAAGCGACGAGTAACCCTCGACCGAGGGATGCGATAAATCAAGTTCCTCCTCAGAGCCGATCCAAAGTCGCTCGATTCCAGCAAATTCTCCAGATCCTTGACTGGCTGCGCGTGACGCGGTCTACTCGTAGCGGCCTGATCCATAGAAACTCCCCCGGATGCATGAGGATACACGGTATGGAAATGAGGGACGCGTAGGCGGCACACTTCGTGGCAAGTCGTTTGTCGGAAAGCTCACGCTTTCGCTGGCCTTTCTCTCCATCAGTGTTTTTCCATCGGAAGCTCTTGCTTCGAACTCCGTGTCCATCGATGGCGACTAGATCGACGAGAAATTCCGTAAAAACTTTCTCTCTCTCTCTCTCTCTCTCTTCCTCTTCGTTTGTTCGCGTTTTATCGTTCGGAATCCGACATGCAAGGGAAAGTCACTTGGCATTGCGAGTCATCTCATAGTGTTTGATATTGATAAAACTGTCAACTAGTGTAGAGATGAAATTGTTAACTTAGGATTAGAATTTGTTAATAAAAATGGTATGTTCTATTTCAATTTGAATCACACATTAATAAGATCCTTGCAGAAGTCGATTTTATAAACGCAAGGTACACGAAACAGATCTTTATCTTCGGAAAATCTTTCACTTCAGTGATGGAGTAAAATTATCTCTTCGATAGAAATTTGTAGCAGCTATATATACGCATTAGCGTAGACTATCTGACGTGAACAATTTAGAATTAAGGTTTGTTAAAGTGGAAAGTTGCAGCGACGATATTTTGGCTGAAAATCTTAGAATTTTGCAGATCTACGATAAAAATGAGCTCTTGAATTTCCATCACATTGTTGCTGTAATATTAGTTCCGAACGAAAGAATTTTACTTGGGCGAAGAATAGCGAACCAAGTTGATGTAATAATTTAGTAAGGTTTGAGAAAAGAAATATAAACATGAACGTATATTTACAAGATTCAAAAAGAAACATATATTACGAAATAAAGGGGGGATGAATTAATGTCAAATATATTTCATTATTCGTTGAAAATCGGTACTAATAATGTTTATTCATAATCATTAGGGAAAAAATAGAAAAATCAGTTACTTTCACTAAACAGTATTTATAAGTAAAAAGTATTTGTAACAAAATTATTAATATCATAACACAAAAGTATAGCGTGTACACAGTCTCGATATCAATCATCGCGGAATGTAACAGGAAGTTAAAGTTTTTTCAATTCGTGGGACATTTCACATGGAATTTCTGAAGATAAATTCATTCATTTATAACGTTTTATAAATTTATCATCTCACGACGCGGATCGCTAGACACCATCGTACACGCGACGACATCTATTAATTTTATTGATCATTTTGTTCCATTATTTTCTTCATCATTACAATATCTGTGACAATAGCATGGAAATAATGGTACTCATTATCCACGGCATGGGGCAGTTTACTGTTGGAATTTTGGTCTCTTTCTATCATTTACATTCCTCCTCAAATTTATCTTTCGCGCAATGTCCTCGAGTGCTACAATGTAATGCCACGATGCGCCCAAGCGTGTCCAAAGCGTCAAATAAACAATTTGAAAGCACACGAGACGCTGCTGCGCTCGAGCGTCGAATAAGTAAAAATGAATTCGCGTGAGATATTTTGCTCGCGAGCAGTTTCCTGAGGCGTGGGTGTGCTCTCGAGCCGATTCGAGATGAAATTTGACAATTTGATGGGCGAGCGTTACGAGGGCGCGGTATTATTTAACAAGAGGAAGGCGAGCGGTTTCAAAAGCTGGGAAGTGAAATACGCCGCACGGTCGCGGCTAAATTCCATTTTAATAGTTGAAACCGTCCGTCTCTGTGTGTGCGTGTGTGTTGCGAGTACTCGCGCTCTGGGAGCCGTATTTCAGCGTCTCGTACACAAGCCATAAGTTCGGCGGCGCGCGTTTCGGCCGCGGGCTTCTTTTTAACTTCGTGCTCCGTAGTTGGGAACGAAGCTTCCGCGAATGATTTACGGACCCCAGTTGTTCCCTTCCCGAACGATTAAATAATATTTTCCACTGAATTACCAACTATCTGCGCGGATACGTTTCAATCTACATTCCATCTTTTCTTTTCTTTCCTTTGTCTCTTACATCGACATACACACACATATTGCGAATTTACAGCTCTAGGTTACGCAGCGTCACGCTGCAATAATTTTTCGCATATTTTTGGAAACAATTTCACGAATTTCCCAGTACACGGTGCTCGGTTGTAAATTTCGGATTTCCAACTTTCAACTGGCAAAAGTCAGTGGATTTTCGGAAACACGAAAATGTAATTTCTCGGTTGTACGAAGTTATATATTTGCATTTTTTGGTGCAGGATTTCGTACTAATTTCTTAAGAGAAATAAACGTAAATGGTCGAAAGTTACGCGTTCGTGATTATCGTTCGATAGTAGTAATTTTCGTTGGGCGTTGTCGTCGAATGGACGAACTTGGAAATCGATTAAATTTCGCATATTGTTGGAAAACGATGCGACGGTGATTGGCACTTTTTCTTTCGGGCGTCAATTCGTTCCGGTTGGAAAATATTCTCGCTGATAGAGCCGCCGATGCACGATTAACGCGCGATTTAACGCGCAACCCAGTTTCACCGAGCGNATTAAAAAAAAAAAAAAAAAAAAGAAAAAAGAAATAAATTGAGAAATAACTCTTCGTTCTTACAATCTTCTTTTCGATCTGTATCGAGCCTCGAATGTCAGGATCGACTCGCGCGGAAACGACTCGTACGTTCGCGAGAAGCACAGGTGTTGGACAAATCTGATTCTCAACACGATCCGGTGATCTTTTTTCAGGGTCCGGTCGGGGAAGTGGGCGGCGTCAGGCTGCCGTTGCAGTCATTACATGGGTACGGATCTGTGTTCATGTACTCGGCGTCGACGAGTCCTGGAGGTGGAGGTGGTCAGGGTGGCGGAGGCGGAGGCGAAGTGACCCTCCGCCTCCGCGAACCTGAGGACATTCCCGAAGAAGTTCTTGCACGCCTCGATGACACAGCCACCCTCTCCATCTCTCTTCAAGGCGACGCAGTGCTGAGGCTGGGGGCGGCTGGCACTGGTAAGTCCTCTGTTTCTTTCTTCCCTCGAGCAGAGCAGCGAGACTCTCTCGACGGGATGAGATTTTTGTGTGATTTCGAAAAACTGAGACCTGAGAATTTTTTTTTAACGCACACCGTGCCTGCTTGAGAGGCTGTAGATTCGTTCCAAAACCAGAATCAAACAAAAGTCAGGCAATAGTCGAGAGATGTGAAGGAATGTTGTTGGATTTGATGTCGTTTGATCGAATTTGAAATTTCTTCGAAACAGACAGCGAGAGTTTTTTAAAATACTCCAATGAAGGTGCGCATCGTTTGAAAGTTGTTTTTACTTATAATTAAACAACGTTGATGGAAATCCAAATTGAATATCGAGGATCTCCTTGGATAGTCTTGATAACTGGTAAATCAGTTCTTTTCGACAGCAAATTTAGGCTCCGAAAATATCAATTACAGTATAAAAATAAAAAAACAGAATAGCCTTGAAAAAAATTAGAAAATAGAGAACTTTGTATGCAGAGGTATTCTTTCGCTACATTTCTGAAAGATTATCACACAATTCTTTTTCTAATTTTATCACATCGTTAAAAAAGTCTCTGATCGATAGAATTTTAAGACGGAACGTGATTAAACGTACGAAATAACAATAGCAATTTGAAAATGATAAACAGTTAAAACGTCAAAGTATCGTGCCACTAGAAACTAGAAATCAGAAAGTTGATTTAAAATCAACAATCGAAAGGTGGAGATCAATCGGTATGAAGTTAATAAAAAAAAAGTGTTGCGGCGGTCTGCGCGTTGAATAATTTGGCTTTGCACTGTGCGTAAATTTCATCCGGGCTCGCAGCGGCCTTCGCGAAACTTACCCCCGGAATTTATTATAATGGGAATCGCCCATCTCTCGCTCTCCCCCCCCCACCTCTCGTATTTTTGGGATCGCAATTAATTTTCTCGTTTTCGATGCGCGGCCGCGTGTGTGGCCCCCATCGTGCAGATTAGCCGGCGCGCGGCCTAATTCAGAATTATTTTACTGAAATACGCCGATCCCCGGCACGCATTATCGCCTGATACTACTTTCGCGCGATGCATTTTTCGCTGATAAGCTGGCCATTCGTTTCGTTTTATCGGCGGCCCCCCGATGCGACGTTGCTGCCAACGTAGTCTACCAATGTCGCGAAATTTGTGCGCGCTCGGCTAGTTAGTGGTGAACGATCGCGCCGCTCGCTGGTATAAGCGGAGTTTATTAGGTATTAAATATCCAGTTGTGAAAATTTCATCCTATATGAGGAAATCTTAATTTTATTTCAAACGGGGACCGTGTGTTGTATCGTGTGGGATTACGTTACGAAGTAATTTCGATCTACCTGTACAATAATTTTGTGCATTTACGTGCGAGATTATGTCAGTCATTAGTTGCAGAAGAAATTACTAGGTTGCCAGATGATGGATCGAGATCTATTTCCAAATTAGGTTTATTTGGGGATGAAAATAGCAAAGAGATCAATTTTGCGGATTTTTTTGTGAAAAGAAAGTAATTTTTTCACAGCAAATTGTATATTTATTCTATGTGTCGTAGAGGATATACGAAAGTGGATGTTCAAGGCATCTCATTTTGATTCAGCCTTAGATACTCCACGAAAGTGGAAACGAACGAATAATTGTTAAACATAGATTCACATCCTAGCTTTCGTATTTGTATAAAATTTTAGTTTCATCAAAATAGCACTTTATACATTTCCTTAAAAATAATCATTCATTTAAATTTCCACTATCTGATCAATATTTTTGATTAAATAATTGACCGTTGATTGATTTAGAAGAACTCAAATAAAATCGTTCGTTATTAACCTAAACCTTACTAATTGACAACGGAATGAAAATATCCAACGAATTGGAACAAATTACGCTTGCAAACGTTTGAAAGCGTAGCGAGAAGGGTCTCTGTCAACAGAGTGAGCAGAGCTGTTCCACGAAACGAAAGCTCTGTTCCGTCTGAAAATATACGAGAGAAACAGCGACCGTTTCCGAAAGCTAAATGAACGTTGCGCTCGACGTTTCTGGTTGCCGCAATCGTCGGGAATCGATCGCATTAACGATTAACCTCCGAAGGAAACGGAGGCGTAACCTCGATCCTGCTTTCACCGAAAGGCGGAACTTCCAGATTGCTTCAGTTGCTTCGTGTATTTCCATTGAAACTAAACGTCTGCCGTTTGTTGGCTCTCGACAGAGGAGAGGGGCTCGTTCCGTGTAGATTGATCTCAATAAATCGTTTGGGGCATCAAAGACCTCCTCCTCCTCTTCCTCCCCCCCTCCCCGCCCCGGTGATCGCGTTTCAAAAACTCCAGGCTGGAAAATAAAAGTTTTCTTATTGCGAGAGGGGCGCGTTCGATCTGTTTATTCGAGGGAAACTTTCCGACGAGAAGGATCGTCTTTCGAAACGGCTGACCATTCGATATTTGCCGCGTGTCCGATCGAACATCTTGAGTCTCCTCTTTTATTTCACTTGGTGTTTCCTTATATTAGTGTATATATAAAGCTCGCTGCGCTGGCATTCTGTATTCTATCGACAGATTTCTATGACAGATGAAACGAATCTCTACCTGAAACGAGTTTTAATGATTTTAATGATTTTTACAATATGTAACGTGTATCTACAATACGGTGTTTGGTTGTACAATTATTTAACAGGTGAAAGGTTTCTCTTGTTATAGTTATTTGACAGACGAAAGATTCTACTTTGCTGATTGTATCCATAAAAATTTGGATTCGCATAAATATCTACAGACAATTCATAACCGGGAGCCTTTTAACATTGTCTTGCAAATGAAGTTTCTCGTCAATGTTTCGTTTTCTATTTTGCATCTGTCGTGTATATCACTAGTGTGACAAGCACAAAAATTCATATCAAGCCCTCTTCTTTTTCTTTTCAAAATGATTCCACTTTGTTCGAGAAATTACTCACAGTTGAACTTGACAAATCAGTCGAATCTCGTTTTCGTCTCTGACACGGAAACTTTCGTTCACCCTTTGCAATCTCAACCGCAAACACGCTTACTCTCCTGACAGACATTCGAGGCTCGGTGACACGGTGACGGGACATTCGCGATTAACTTGAATCCAATTTTTCTAAGCAACTCCTGAAACCCATCCGGCAGTATCCACTTCGAAGGTCTCACGTCGAACCACGCGTTCGTTTCCCGTATTTTTTCCCGGCAGGGTAGGGAGGAGGAGGCAGGAGAACAGCAGACAAAAGCGCGAGAATTCCGGGGCTTTCGCTGTGGGCCGGGAGCAACAGAGAAACCACCATCGGTCAAGAGAAAGAGAAAGAGAGAGCCGGTAGAAACGGATTAAAACTTTTATCAGGGCTTTCAAAGGCAGCTGGTTCACAGGACAGAGGGTGCCCTTCTGTCGAAAAGAGGATTCGTGGAACGATCGAACGTTAACTTCCGGACGATTTGTCTGAGCCTGGGGCCGCCGCGGTGGTTGGCGGCTGCCTTTCGCGCATGCCGCGATAAATCCCGGATTTTCATAAGTTTCCTCTCTCCCCCTATGATCCCCTATTCGGCCACGGGAACCTACCATCCGAACCATTGAAAGCTTTTTCGCTTGTCTCGCGGACCGCTACTTCCCTGCCCCCGTCCGCCCTCCGTTTCGCCTCTTCTGTCTCGTATTTTAAGCATTCGCTTGCTTCGACGATCGAAGCCGAGATATATGTCCCCTTTTCTTCCTTCTTTCCTTCCCTGCGTTTCCTCTCGCGGGGCAAGCGAAAGGGGGAAGAAAGTGGGAAAAGAAAGAAAAGGCAACGGAGAAAGGAAAGGAGTGGCGAGAACGGTGAAGATTTATCGAAGTTGCGGCTTGTTACCGAGGCTTTGCGCTTGCGAGAGGCGGCCGCCGCCGCTCGAGAGTCGCGATAAAGGTGCTAGCAATTGATTAAGAGGGTCGTTTGCGCCAAGGAAATGCTACTTCAAACGCGACCTCCTCCTTCCCCCGACCTGATCTTAGCCGCCGCCCGACGCTTTCCAGGCCTCCTCCGCGCTGCGCCACCCGGATTCTTTTGTACGAGGTCACAGGCTTCTCTCGCTTCTCCCGTCGAAACTTTCCGCGGTAATCCGACCGCCTCGCCCGGCAAATCGGGGATCTCGCGTTTTATGCCGGTAATCTGCCACGTTTTACCTCGTTGTTCCACCCGGATTCGAAGCTGATTCTAGCTCGCGCTGCGGTAACGAAATTGGAATTTCAGGATTTGAAGCTTCCGGGTGCGATCGGAAAGGTAGAGCTATTGTTGCCAGGGGGGCACGTAATTCGTGTGATTCGATGCCTTTTAGAAATTCAAATTCTACTCGGCGATGTGAAATGAGACGGATGGATCGTTGAAAGGATCCATCTTGTTCGAAGGTACTTTAAAAGTATGAAAGTTGTTTCAAAATCGTTGCACATTGCGTGGCTAGAGGCCATTGTCTCCTTCGAGCTTTATCGTCACATGTTCGTCTTAGAAGTGATGAATCAAAACAATGTAGTTTGGTAAAATTAATAACGAGTACGACACGGTTAAAAATGGAATCGTTATAAAATAACGATATTTGACAATGAATTTTACATTTCAAATAATTTTGTTCGCAGATCAAAATCTTATAATTCTGCAGACGAACAATAGCTATAGTAAATTTTTACATTTCGAATTTTTTTTACTGCAAAGGAATTCTTGCAATTCTAGTAGGAGAGATTCCACATTAGTGACAACAATCTCGCAATAGCTGTCAAAATAATTATATCAAATTACTATATAATGACTAAAATTTTCAACGATCGACGTCTCGTCATACCGAAACACGTGAAACATTTGGTCTCCATTGTCTTTTTAAATTCCAATTTCCAATAGTCGATTTCCTGAAATAAAAGCAACAGAGCGCAGTAGTATTGACCAACTTTAGTCAGACAGTGCGCGACATTGAACGATCCTCGTTCAGTGGTTAGTTGTAGCGACACGAAAGAAGACTCGGAACTAAAAATTGAAGTACGAGAAGCGTCGTTTCGCTCGAATCAATGTTGCTTCCTCTTCTGGAACAGAAATTGTAGAAACAGGACGAACAATTTCACAGTTGTTCACTCGCGAGAGGGCGTCACTCGCAATCCACATCTGTGTCTACGACCGTGGATTTTCGAGAGTTGGATTTTCTCCATCACGTGTCCAGAAATCAATGATCGATCGGTTAGCAACGGAAAATAATCTCACGTTTCTGCAAACGATTCGCCGGAAGAACGGTGAGATACACGGGCACGGCTGCGGTCGCGGCGATTACATCTCCCAAATTAATTTCATTAACGTTTGAACAGCGAGGTAAATACTCAAATATATTTCAATCAGGCCGTTACAGGCTATAATTACGCGAATTCATTAGCCGTGTATTATTTTAAACATTTATAACAAGCTGGAAAATAATTGATGGGCGTTCTGGGCAACGATTATTATGTGCCGGCTTGATTGAACGTTGTTATCCGCCGTATGATCGTAATGATATTATCGATCTCTAATAATCCCCTGATACGGTTGAATGATACTTTTTTTTTTTATTGGAAGAGAAGATCTCTGAACAGTGTTCGCGTTGCTTTTCGTACATTTTCGATAGTTTTGTTTTCTATAGGATTTAGAGTGTGGAAGAATATGAAAGAAATTTCTAAATATTTAAATATTAGGAATCTTAGACTCACTCACATTCTGTGATTTTTATAATATTTTGCGAATTTTCAAATCTGTTTAGATAAAGGAATTATTGAATTATTGGTACACGTAAAAGGAATCTTCGAGATAATAGAAATAAAGCAAACAGCACTATTTGCACTGCGCGTAACGCGACGTTTACGATTTCCATTAGGAACCAAAGCTGAGGTTCATTTTATGCGATTGTAACTGCGGCTTTCAGCCATTATATTCTCAGATTTCTATCAATTCGCCTATTCGTACGGATACCTGAAGATGTAAACTCCATACGATTTCCATTAGGAACCAAAGCTGAGGTTCATTTTATGCGATTGTAACTGCGGCTTTCAGCCATTATATTCTCAGATTTCTATCAATTCGCCTATTCGTACGGATACCTGAAGATGTAAACTCCGACGTCTGGTCAATTTTACGATCTAGTTACAGCACGCGCATCGCCAACGCGAATGTATATTTTTCCATCTCTCATATAGCAACTCAATAACTTCAACTTTCTGAAATACACTCTACTTTTCAAGAGGCAACGTCTGGTCAATTTTACGATCTAGTTACAGCACGCGCATCGCCAACGCGAATGTATATTTTTCCATCTCTCATATAGCAACTCAATAACTTCAACTTTCTGAAATACACTCTACTTTTCAAGAGGCTCTTTAAGACTGATTTACACCACTGCCGTATATTTATTTGAAATACCGTATTTTATTTGTCCCGATTTTCATTATATTTCGAGTGGTTATTAAATTAGAACTAGTCGCGCGTTTTCAAATTTACTATCGAATTGCGTTCAGTTTTGTTGAAAGATGTAAGTTTTGTCGAGAAAGTTGCTCCTAGTTCAACAACCAGGGACTATACATATTTGCACGAGGAGAGTGAAACATCAATTTCGATGAATTTAGCGTCATGTGACAAATGCGTTTTCCATGAGTTACAATTGTTTTCTCGAACAGAGCGATGTAGTTACTATAAATCAAACTTTACTTTTAAGTATCAAAATCTTTCATACGGTCTCATTCGTCCATGGCTGGACTCGCATACTTCATTCTCTCTTTCAAAACTATACTATATACCAATGTTAATCTTATGAGATTGTTTCTGAACATCTATGGACGTACAATTTTTTAGTTTAAAATTCACTTGTAGAATGTGTCTTCATCAAGCTTAATACTCATTCGAAAATCTAGAAGTTAAACAATTTTCTTTTTTAAATCTAGACATTACATAAACTTTGTTCTCTCTTTCGAAACAATATCAAGCTTAATTTTATCAGATCTCCAAACACCTATGTACATAATTTTTTGATTTGAAATTTACTGGTATATTTCTTCATTAGATTCAATATTCATCCGAGAGCCTAGAAGTTAAACAAATTCTCTTACTATCAGTCTTTGAGATAACGTTAATTTTTTTCCAATCGAGTATTTAAATAACTAATAACAAATNTCGCGAATCATATTGTAACAAACGGAGCTAATTATTTTCGAGCTATGCCCTTCGTAACACGCAAAGAATCTTGTCCATCTGTCGGCACCGTTTGCCAACCTCGAGGTCGAGCAACCTGGCATCGACGTAGAACCAACGACGAACGTGATTTCGTCTCTGCGTGTTGCGTGGCTATAAAAATAGTGGGAGGCGAGCGTGTTCGCGGAAATCAGGAAAATCATCCCGTCTACGTATAGTCCACTCTTACTAATTTTTCACCTCGATTAACCTCGTTCCTTGGTTCGTGCGTTGGTTCGAAGAGTCCTTCTTTTCTCGATCTTAAATTTAGTACCATCTCATTATTCAACGTTGTTTTCGCAAGATTATTTTTCTTGAGAAGCGTTTAAAAATATTTAGAGGCTACTGAAATTCTTTTTAAGAAAATGTTGGGGGGAACGAACCATTAGGGGTACTTCCATTTGTTGAAAACTTTCAAATAACAAAAAAAAAGTAGTAGAAATTCGATTAGTATAAATTATGTAATTTAGCAGAAGGATTTAAAAATCGTATTTCGAGATTTCGAAAATCGGTTTCAATCAGTAATGTATTTCTTAAAACTTGCTTTTTATTAAATTTAATTGACAATATTACGACAGAATTTACAGCGCGTGTTCTCTTGTGGTTTTTCAGGCAACGGGAATTTAGAGTTGTTCGATAGTGAGAGCGGGCCGGACCTCACACTATCACCTCAGACCTTCACGTCGACGGCGGAGGCCTTCATCAATGACAATAGCGATAGTCTTGGTGTTCCAGGAGACAACGATACGGGTGAGTGTTGTTTCCAGTTCTACTTTCTTACTTGCGGAGAATTTTTAGCCCGCTGTCTGACCACTGTCGTGAGGCCTTCATCAATGACAATAGCGATAGTCTTGGTGTTCCAGGAGACAACGATACGGGTGAGTGTTGTTTCCAGTTCTACTTTCTTACTTGCGGAGAATTTTTAGCCCGCTGTCTGACCACTGTCGTACCTGTTCTACTTGAGCTCCAAGTGGATATCGCATCTGTCGGGTCTTTCTTTAAAATATAAAAGTTTATTAAAAAGGTACTCATCTGTTACTTAAAGCTGAGTATAATGAGTAATAAATGAGTGACAAATGAATTGAGTAGTAATAACTGAGTGATAAATGAATTTTCAAGATTTGAAAAATCAGAATTTCCACGAACTTTTTAACTTAGATGTTTCGCTTCATCCGTGACTAAATTATAATTATTATTAGTTTGAAAGTTGGCATAATGTTAATATTAAAATCTCGGCTAATTCGGTCTGCTTCTCTAAACAATCAATAAATTATTATTAATTTGAAATTTGATGTTACGTGATATTAATATTAAAATCTTAATTCTATCTGAATTTTCTCAACTGATCAGTAAATTATCAATTTGATAATTCCTGCAACTTGATTTGTCCTGAAATCTCGGGCCGTCANTTTTTTTTTTTTTTTTTTTTTTAACGACCCGCGAAAATAAGCAGGGAATCCGCGTGACTGATGGAAAGCATGCATTCAGGGTGAAATAAAAACACGGAGGCCTGCGTGAAAGGGGGGGAAAGGCGGTATCTTTGCACGTGGGAATGATATAAACGAGTAACGCGATAAAAAGTTCCAAAAGTAAAATGCTTGCTGTTCACGTACGGTGAACGATTCCGAGCATCGAGCGATTTAAATAGGAGATATTTAATACTGTTGCACGTCGAATGAATATCCAGTGTACAATGAAAATCGACAACGTGAGATTTTTTATATTGAAGGATCCAAGAACAATTCTAGAAAGGTCCCTAAGGAATTGAAAATTAAAATTGAAAATCATCAGTGATGATACGCACAAAGATAAATTATCTTAGAAACTGATGCATTGTGCGTCGAATAATTATAATCGAAGATGACAAAGGATCAGTGAGTTAAGTTTTAAAATTAAATTCTTGTCTCATGAAATCTTAAATTTCCTCCCAAAATGCATAAACATTCGCTGTCCGATTTCGTACGTATTTTTTTATTGTATAAATTTTATAGAGTATACTTTAAATATTCACAGTGAGTTTCTTGTATATTCTCGATATATTCATGACAAATTTCTTCTACCAGTGTTCGAATTATTGTCATAAATAGACTGCGGAACTTTTATGAATCTATTGTATGAATTTTGAAACGCGAAATTGCCCGTAAATAATCATTTACTATGTTACATATAAATATATGAAAAGAAATACGTGAAAGTACAGTGTTTTTCTACAAATATTTCGTAGATAAAACAATTTCCTATCGTATTAATTTTAATTACACAAAAGATCTGTGAATCTGCTCGTAAGCAACTGTGCAGAGTCCCAACGATCGTGGCGCGATTCTGTTTAGGAACAGAAGTCATATCGATCGTAAGACGAAAATCCCTCGCCGTGAATTCGCCGCGACGATCGTTTCGACGTTAAATGGAACCGGGGAACGACTGGTGCGTTTGGTTAGGAAGGCATTAGCGCATTCAAACGGAAAGATTCCGCCCGTGATGCCTGGCTGGAATGCATATCGCGCACGAGATTCTCCGCATCCGCACGCAGAATCGCATCTTCATGTTTATTGCAACACGCATTAAGCGAACGAGTCTGTGTGTGTGTGTGTGTGTGCGCGCACACACACACACATCTCTGAAGCGCAGAACGATGGCCCACTTGAAGAGTATGCGTGTTCGTGCTGCAACACACAGACATGCAATGCATTCATTCACACAGAACCTCTTCTGCACGTGTCTTTTCCTATCGTTTAATTGCATAGATGTATCGTGAACGGGGTTGCTGAAGATGCTCGTGAAAATCGATGCAACGAGATGCTGCAAGCATCTCTATCTTATAGATGTGTAGATCTATTTTTATGGATGCAGTGATCAAGGTTTGTTTTTAGTAGAGAAATTGTTGAAAATATACTGAACGATATTTTTGAGATGATTGGTTTAATAGGTTTAATCGTTAAATGAAGAGCAAACATATACCGTTTATCCATTCAATATAATATGCAATGTTTCACACATATCGTAAATTTTGTAACATGTAACCTATATCTTTACATCTCCTTAACAATTTCTCTTTTCAATTTCGTCAACGTTCTTAATCTTTAATCGCTCAAAATCTAGAAATATTATATTGAATATTCATTATATTCCAGACAGTATCGTGTACTTTATTCCTTAACATTTTCCATTCTACTTTTCAATGTCTCTGATATATTGTAAATTTTTGATTACTTAAATCTGGAAACGTTGAATTCATCGTATTCTAGATGATACTGTGTATTTTATCTTTGTTAAATATCGTGGATATTCGTAATCATTTTGCGACCACTCGAAATTTTCAGCAACGTCCAAAATATCAATATTTCCATCGCGTTTTGTGTACATTCGCGGCACTCGTTATTTCGCGATCCATTTTGCAGAAGAATTTTGGATGTGCCCACAATTATAAAAACACCAAACGGGCAGCAACGAATGAAGTTTCCTTTTCAACCATGTATGCATAACGCGAAATGATTCATTTCGGTTCCAGTGACACGCGATATCACGGTGTAGGCTAATTAAAATGTACATTCTATAGCCAGATTTTTTTTTTTTTTTTGTTTTTTCACCCCACTCGCATTGCGAATTTTCCGGGGAGCTTCGTAACGCAAAATACACTTATCGATCGGGATTTTTTTTTACCTGTTTCGTTTCCTCCTGAATATTGCATTTCACGTTTTCACGGTGTTTTGTTCGATGTTTTAATTGGACACGGTCTTGGTCGTAAGTTGTAATTCAGTTTCATCTGCTTCTGGAATTCGGTTGTGTAACGTCGCGCATCACCAGTGAAAAACTAACGCTTGCAAAGATTTTCAATGGAACGAGTGTGACAAACGTAAGAAGAACTATCAAATCTTTACGTTTCAAACATTTTATAATGGGTGGTAAAAACTAAAGTAAACTTTAATTTTTCAGAATGTCAGCGAAAATATAACTAAAACATTCATATAAAATAGTTATTACTTTCCCTTGGATAAATTTGAACATAATATTCCCGAAATTTCTATCTGTGGTGTAAAATTGAGAAATAGATAACTAACAATTTCTATTCGTAGGAACACGAATGACAACAATATTAAATTTAAGGAAAAAATTTTAACACTATTTTTACTTCTTCTCTTCCACTTCTCGAATTTCATTGCATTTCTCTGGAGAGAGAAAGGATGTCAGTTAATTGTGATTTATATCAACTTAGAATCCAGCAGCTAAATTCGATATTGACATTTCTGGCCTCGTCGAAATCTTGAAATCTGGATTCCTACGACTCTTCGTCAAGAGTTCGACTCAAGGTTCACCTCGAGCAATGCAACGACAAACACGAAATCAAAAGAGATGTCAAACCCGGACGGCAACCCGGTATCCAGGATTCAGTCGTAAAGGAAGATACTACAAGTTGTTACGTGCAATCGTTTCGCTTTACGGTGAGGAAACACTTCAGGAGAAGGGTTGTTTTCCCCGTTCGAAAAACGGATCAAGGGGCTGGTAGCCGGCTTCCTTCCACGGTTTACGCATCGTTTTCATTATACAGTCGTTAACGTTCGCTACAGTCTTTTATGGGTTCTCGTAAAAAGTGCGCGTGCATTTCTTTTGTTTTTCCGTATGATAAAACTATCAAACTCGTGCAATTACTCGTGCAATCCCTGTATAGTAGGTTTCATCGAGTTTGTCGACGATTAATTTATAGTATCAGCGCTGTATCTGTGATATCTCCTCGTGTGTGTGTGTGTGTGTGTGTGTGTGTGTGTGTGTGTGTATCGTTTTCATGTTTATCTGTGATACGTATCGTTTCGAGCTCTCCTAAAAAAAAACCACGTTGTGCAATTTCGAAAATGTCTCTGTATGCTTGCTCCGGCGGAAAGCAGGGATTTTCACATAATATTTCGACGGTGTAAATATTCAATCGAGAGAATTGCGTAACACACGGTTTCGTACACTTGTAAAAACCAACGTGACTGTATTATATGTAAAACTTCGTTAGCATTGTAACGAGATGACAGTACATTACCGTGATATTGGTGTATCTAAACATTTGTATAAAACTCACAAAATATCTGGAGCAACAGATTTGCAGATATCATTACCTATTATATTATATTACTAGCATCATTCGCCATTGTTATTGTGTATTTAAGAACTAATACATTTCATAATGTATCAATTCCCTGGCAAGTACATATTTGCGATAAATATCCTTTCAGATCAATTTCAAATTTCGCTCAAATTTCACCACACACGGTGGCAATGAAATTTTAAAAACGTTCCTAAACGATAAACCTCTATTTCACGTAAGTTTCGCGCCTGAAACGAAACTTTCAAATTACGCGTCTGATGAAATATTGTTTAACACAAAAGTTGTGCGGTTTTAAAAGGAAGCAAAATGCGGCCTGTCAATTTTTTGTGGGTTTCGAAATTTCCAATTTTGTCATCTGTATTTTTCTCTTCAATAGCAGATGTATACACGCGTGATAAATTATGCTGCGAAAAGTAAAAGATCAGAAAGTCAGAGGAGATATGTAATTGAAACCAAAGCTGGAAGAATATTTCGGGGATTCGTAATAATGATATTGTTTGTTGCGCAAACGGTGTTCCCTGTCTCGCGATGGATACATTTATAAACGCGCGGCGCTGTTTTCGTTGCGCCGCGTATTGTGCAAATTCGCGAAATGTAAATACCGGCTTGATATTTGGAAAGCCGGATATTTATAGATCCGTCTGTTTGACGTCGAAATGTATTCCGGCCGGGAAATCAATCGACCGTTCGAACGTTCGATCGAACGGACGGGTTCAACGTTCAGCGAGCGAACGTACGAAACGATCGGACGTCTTCCTTTTTTCTGCCCCCTCTTCCTTTCCTCTTGTATATCCTTTCTGCTGGATGAAGACAAGGCAAGGCAAGGCAACGAAGCTCGGACGAACAAACCGAACCAAACGTACTTTTCGACCAGTCGAAACAGTTGAAATCGCGAGAGCCAGAACTAGCCAGAAGCGCCGAAGTCGAGCACAAAATCGATTTTGGCTTCGGGGATTTAACGTAGGCAAGGCCAGACCACTGCAGGGGACCACTGTCCGTCAGTGATCAGATTTAACGATAATGCCAGATAATTAGATTGCAGCTCTAATTCCCGTTACCAATCAAGGAATTATCAGCGGCTGGTAATTACTGGCCGAAATTACCTATTCTCTACAAATATCTCCATCCCCGTTCTCGCCACTTATCGGTATGCCAGTTGCCGCTCGGCCATTCTTCGAGGAACGACTATCTTATTAATTACAGAATCGGCCGATTCGCCGATTAAGATGCCGATTTCACATCGACGTCCGACGTTGGTGGACAAATGTTGTCCTTTTCTTTTCTATTTCTTTTTCTTTCTTTTTTTTTTTTTTACTAAATTTTACTAGGTACAAGCAAACGTGCGTTATCTTGTTTGTTTCTTCTTCTTTTTTTTTGTGTTCATTCGTGAGCCAGATTTGTTTGATAATAAGCGTGGTTGCAAGTTGGTGATTTGGAAACGGAAACAATGATCAAAGTGTACGGTGTAAAATTCAGCGATTAGAAAATTCGGATCTGAACAAAAATTTATTTCGTTCACTAATACGACGATAGTTACTGCGATCTTCGTGTAATAAATAGTACAAAAATTTATTTCATCCAGCAGCAATATAATAACACATATATACGACGCATCTAAACAATTCTTTTGCAATTCTAAATTTCCTAAAGATATTCCTGGTGACCTCGTTCCTTGGATACTGAGAAAAAAAGAGACCTGGGAAAATCGGGCTCGTCAATGTTGGTAATTTTCTCGACGCCCTTCACCTCGGCGAATTCGCGAGCGAACTTCAAGCGACAAATGAGGCCGGCGGGCGAGGATCGCGCCACCGACAATTATTTCTCATGCATTATTTATTCCAACCGCAGGATCATGGCGGGACAGGGTTGCTGCATTTTCTGCGTTCCGACATTTTTGCAGGTCGCGGGGCTTAATGCGGCAGAACACGTGAAAAATTGTCGTCGCATACTCGCGCGCCGGCCGTTGGGCGACCACGATGTTTTGCATAGTCTGTAAAGTGCCCGAAGAGCCGGATAATTAAGACCAGCGACGGCACACCGCCGCGAGGCAAACGCGAGTTATCGTGGTGTCTGGTCTTTTTTTTTCTCTCTCTCTCTCTCTTTAATTAAAGTCTCGTCTTTCTGTTCGGAACGACGTGACGACGTAACGACTGTCCTGATGAAACGATCAAGACGCACGAATCACGGATAAATTAAGCATAGAATCGTCTGATTTATCGGGGATTGTAGATGAAAAATATTCAAGACTCAACGACAATCGCAACAATCCGCGGTGGTTAAATTTATTTTTTGATTTAATTAGAGCAGATCAGACACATTGTTATTAATTCATTTTGTAAGTATTTCCACAGTATTTCTCGCTAAATAAATTCGTTGCGACAATGAAAGTGATAAATATGATCACCAAAATACAATCTTCTGTAATAACGAAACGTATGAAAAACGATGAATCTTGTCTTGTATAAATTCGATTCGAGGCATCTGAATTAACTTTGCGAACTCAGGAAAAAATAAAACAGCGCAAGAAAAACAGGAACGATGATCGCCCGATGTATCAGGAGACGCTGAAGTACACAAAACTATCTAAATACGGATAGTATTGTTCGAGAAGGACTAGGAACAGGCAAGGAACGACGTGTTCATCCCTGAACATTCGCGGAGCGTATTCTACGGGAATATCCTGGCAAGTTAATCGCAACAGGAGCCAGTTTCCCCGGCCGGGTATGAATATTAAACGGTTTTTGAGCTGTTGTACAATTGCCGCGTCCTCTGTGGCCTGTTAAGTATACGCGCGGCAACAAGACCGTGTATTTGTCTAGTAAAATTAGCGATGCAATTATGCAACGGCGGCGGAGGAGTGACGCTTCCTCCCCCCCTCTCCCTCTTCCCTTTCGGTCTTTTCTCAGACAGAGACCGGAAGCCCGAAGGGACGCGAATGGGAACGCGACCGACCAAACAACGTCGGCCAATCGCGAATGTATTACCCGGGCTCGAATATTGTTACCAATTAACCGGTCTCCGAGCGACGAACGCTTGGGCCAGCCATTAAAATGCATCGTGACGCTCTCGTGAAACTTTTAACGGTGCAGTAGAACGAAGAACAGCAATTAAAAGATAGATAGCTGCGAATTAACCGGTGCCGCTTGCGCCACGTGATGCGTCGTGAAAACGCATTTCCCAGCTAAGTAGTGTCTTTATCAGTTAATGGAACCTCGATTTCTTTTTATTCTTTTCCCTTCGAGGAGCTGCGAATTAAAGATTGTGGAGCTTTGTTAGTGATTGGAGTAGAATTTAGAATATCTAAACAGAGGAAGATTGTGATTTATGTTGAAATGTAAAATAGTTGTTTGTGATAGTAATAGGTTGTAAGTTTATTCGCGAAGGGAAAATATAGTTTTTTTCTTTTTCTTGTAATTGAAGTGAAAGTGGGAAAGATGTGAAATTTATATCGAAATAATTATTTTTAACAGTCAGTTGTAAATCTATTCGCAACAGGAGAAGAAGTATAGTTCGTTAATCGTATTACAGGTAAATTTTGTAAATTTAGATAGAAAAGAATTGAAATTTACATTGAAATGTAATTACTCCTGACAGTTGGTTGCAAGTTGATGAAGGGGACGTTGGTCGAATAACGTCGTAACGTTGGTGAAATTTCGAAAATTTTCATAGAAAACGATTGAAATTTGTATTGAAGTGGAATTATTCTTAAACAGTACGTTGCAAGTATCGTCGTTTAGACTTTCAACTACGCTTGAAAGGCAACGAATTGCCAAAATATTCTCGAAACAACCGTTCGCATTATTCTCCTATTCCTGCGTCCCTTTCTATTTCGATGTTCGCAAATACCCAGCTACTCGCACGGACGATTCCCCGCGGTACGGCAACACAAAACCAATAATCCCGCCGCCATATCAAAATACTGCTTAAACCTTTGGTATTAACGGGAAGCCTTGCCTCGAGGAGCGTTTAGAATGTCACGGTAGGACGGTCGCAAGAGAGGATCGCATGTGTGCGCGTTTCTCGCCACGATCGGCGATGCAATTATGCACACTCGTTCTGGGGGTGATGGTCGTCGTCGTCGTCGTCGTCGTCGTCGTCGTCATGGTGCCGCTTCGCTTTCTCAGACGAAGCAGCAGCAGCAGCAGCGAAGGAAGGAAACTCCGTCGCCCTCGGGTATACACGAGGGGGAGAGAGAGGAGGGAGGGGGGGGCGAATGCAATCGTGACGAGGTCGCGCACCAGGCCCGCGCGTACTCGGTTAAGTACACTTTATTAAGCATGCCGTCTGCGCGTTGCAGCATCCACTTACGTGGTAAATGGAATTACAAACGCATCCCGCCCACCGCCCGTGGATCCCCGCTTGCGGCTGACACCTTCTGCGCTGCGCGGCTTACGCCGTTGCACACGTTAAACCAACTCGATCTCGCCGAGGCGTCATGTTTGCGCGATCCTCCAGCCGGCGTCTGCTCCGCGCGCGTTCGCCAATCGTACGAGTACCGCGAGGCGAGTCGATTTGAATCTTTTCGAGGAATTGCGTCTCGAGGATGCTGCGCCGATGGAGATCGATGGAGGGATCGATGTAACGCGTTGGTTAATTTTGGAGATGGCTCGGTCGAGTTCTATTGAGAACCGATGAAGTTTGATATGAAAATGCGAAGGTAGATACGCGGAAGATGTATCTACCGTTTTATTTATTGATGCATTAAATTATTGATACATTAAATATTGATACATTAAACATTCGGTCGCACTTTCGCGTAATTGAAAATTGTTTAGAAAAATCTGATTCACGAAAATGAAGTGATATGAACACCTAATAACATGATACGCTCTGATACTTTCGCTAAACAAATAAAACGTAACAAATACTTGATTTCACGCTGCGGAATTTCGAAAATCTCGCCAAAAAAAAAAAAAAAATTGACAAATCCCAGTTTAAACCTGTTTAAACAACATCTCTGGCAACAAATTTTTCGCCGTAGTCAAGCAGACCGGATCGTACCCGTTTGCTTTCGCGAACGATCAATCAGACTGGAAACCGGGAATTCGTGGAAGCGCGCGTATCGACGATGGAAAGTCAGTAGTCTGCTCAAACGAACCTATAATTGAGGGACTGGGGATCGACGGGGAAGGCGAGATGCGTACGAGAGGGGTTGGGAATGAAAATTCCGCGGCGTCAGGCGCCGAATTCAGCTCCGGTCGAGCGAATTTACCCTCGCGGAGGACGCGGCTCGTTTATCAAATTCGCTCGGTATGCGCCGCATCAAAGACAGAGCCGTTGATTTATTAAATTGCGGCCGGATGAAACCGTGACTGCGCCGCGGAAAGAGGAATCTATTAACGGCGGATTCGACGTCACAAGACGTCGTCTACGCCACCCAATGTCGTCGTCGTCGTCGTAGTCGTTGTCGTCGTGGGCGGAGAGAGACGCTCGAAGACAAAATTATTAAAGTTCGGTGTATACACATTTATCTTCCGTCCGATGTTTGCGTCGCTGAGACGACGACGAGCTAGAGCTAACTCGTGAGCAGACGTGCGCGCGCGCTTCAGCTCTTCTTCCGGTAAATACGGCTCCGTCGAAGGTGATGAAAAGCGACTTGTTTACCTCGTCGCTGCGCCCCGTTGACTTCCGGGACAGGAAGGAAAAAAGTTTCACCGGGATAGAAGGAGAAGCGGAGCCTTAAGGCCGGTTCGACGACGGGGGATCTTTTATTTTAAGGCTAGAAAGTTTCGCGAACGAGTCGACCGTCCTTCCCTTTCTGAAGATGGCCGACACGAGCATCCGTCGGGGATGTTTGCGTTGTAGCGAAGAGGGAGGAGAGGGTCGTCGCATCGGAGAGTTGTCGTGTTGATTGTTGGAACGTCGTGAAATTGGATTCTTTTTTGGATACAGATGGCGGATGGTAGCGCGGGGGTTCTCTGTTGGCTCTTCTGCTCGAGGGGAGCTATCGAGGGGTAGTTTGCAAGCTTTGATGATGTACAGGAAGAGGCGTTGTTGAAGGTATTCTTCTTGGAAAACTCGTTTCATTCAGGAGAATTGTTGCACAATGAGGCTTGAATTTTCTACGTAGATTGTCGATTGTTTACGCATTAATCTACGCGAAAATTTAAGTGTGCACGGTTTGCACAGACTGCGTAAAAATTTACGAAGACAATAGAAAATAGTCTAGATAGATTGTTCGTTACAATAAGATTAAGTAAATATTTATTCAAATTCACTTCCAATCATTGTATCACACAGGATAGAATATACAAAATGATCCGAAATTGAATATTTATTTGACAAAACAAATTTCTCGACGATGATTTCTCGTTAGAAAAATCCAGAGTCTTGCGACATTGCGACGAGTGTAAAGGCTCTCTTGACTGCTCGGTCCAACGATATAATTAAATCGTGTACATCGCTCTTCTTTCAACATCTGCGACTAAAGACAGACTAGAAGGATCCGGTGCTTACTAGAATTCCGGAACAATGGCCGTTCGTGGAACAATCATTAATTAGATTCGCCGTGAAACAGTGATGAAAAAGGAAGCTGGCCAGAAGAAAGATGAAGGAAGACGAACGCAGGTGTTGCTGGACCAGCGACCGACGACGACTCCGGCGAAGAGCAGCGAGAAAGAAGAAGAGAGAAAGGGAGGCGTATCTCTCCTTGGAAATAAATCGGAGGAGTAGGGCTGTTCCTCGGCCGGAAATGAGGCTTGCCAAGCACAATCTCCGGTCAGAGAAGGCCTCTCCATTTTGTTCTTTGTGATGTGTCCGCTATAATTGAAAATNGTTCTTTGTGATGTGTCCGCTATAATTGAAAATGTCCGCGCGTACTCGCCGCCGTGAGACTTTGCGCCGCGCGCTTCCCTTTCTTCGAGCAAACTCCACCGTGGTAGGCTGCTGCGAACCCCTCTTTTCGAGGCCGAATCGCGTTATTATTGTCAGAGAGGGGTCCCGTGAACGGCGTTTCGGGGAAACTCGCGTTTAGTCCGCGAGCATTGCGGTTCGTTGCCGCTCTATGCAAATATCTCCTCGCCACTGCGCCAAGATTGTTTCTTCTCTCGTCGGAGAGGACTTGTTTTCTTCCTTTTGTGAATGGTTCTTGATGGAGAGAATTTCGAGCGGATTGTATTCGACGGCGTGGTGCGTAAGTTTCATGATCGGTAGAGCGGGAATATTCATTTGATTTGAATATTTAGTTTATTGTACCAGAATAGAAGAATCAAACAGATTTCTAATTTTTCATAGAAGCTCCACATGTTTGCAACGTTTTTTTGTACATTTTTCAAGATCTCAATGACTCTTTATTCAATCATACGAATGAGATCGTTTCCTATTCCCTGTTTTCCAATTTAATTTGTTTCAAAAGACTCGTGATTTGATCCTTACAACCTACGAATGATTTCCCGAGCGATAAAAGATAAAAGATAACTTTTCGTTTTAAAAACGAGAGAAACTTGCGACTGTTAGATTGTTAAATGTAAATTCGCGGGAAATACCCAACAATCGAGCCGGGCAAATGGAAGAACACTGTACGCCTGTCCAGGAACGATCTGCGCGCTTAAAAACTTGAAACAAGCCTGACGTTTCTTTAGCGATGGCCAATCGATACTCTAGATCGTTTCTTCATGGCGGCATCGATCGGTGGTGACGGGCCAATCGGCCATTAAGTATATCCTGTCTAGCGATCGCAAAAAGGGACGCGACAGCCAATCAATCTTCTGTAAGTCGAGGCCTCGAAGAAACACCCGCTCGCTTCTATCGGGTCGTTCTTGATCGTGCGAAGAAAATGACGCGCGCGTAAGAGCCGGAATCTCTCGCGAGTGATGTGTACAGCAAGAAATTCTCGATCGGGAATCTCGAAACACCGGCACGACGTGTAGATAATAAGGTTGGTTGATTAACCTGGGGAGACAAGTTTCTTGCACCGGTGATTTTCATTGGCAGCGATCGATTCTTTTTTTTTCGATTTCTCGAGATAATGATTATAATTTACTATAGTAGATTAAATAAAAATAAAAATAAATAAAATAAACTGCTGCTGTAAAATACTAATAAAAATAAAAGTAAAAATAAATTTTCAAAAACTACTACTACACATTACTATAATGATGAATCTCCTCCATTTTGACAACAAAAGAGTTTGTACAAGTTGTTTTCAATGATTTACATCGACTTCTTTGATTCTATTCGATTGGATTCTCTGCACGCGTGAATGCGAGAAAGTAGCTGATAGATTTATTTCTTTGGTTTCAGGTAGCAGCGAGGAATCGAGACCTGCGGGAGGTGATCCTGGAAAGTTGGGAGTGAAGAAACCAAGACCGAAGGCTTCGTCGCCCAACCGACAGGGACCACAGCAATGCCAGGTAGTAGAATTGTTAATTTTTTAAAAAATTACTTTATCAACTCAGGTAGCTCTCTTCTACAATTATTACGAATATAAATTTTATAATATTAACTCTTTTGTCGACGACTTTATTAAAAAATATATTACTCAGCTTCCAAAGAAAAAAATAAATAAATAAATCTAAACATCGTTTAGAATGTCCAATTTCGCTTATTTAACATTGATTTCGNCAAATATAGGTTTGCGCGAAATTACATTTTCGCCTGTTTGTCAATGATTTCCGAGTCCGCTCCGCCTCCTCCCGCGCGATTTTCATTCATTTTCGTTCAAAGACATCTTGACTTTTTGCCCGAAAAGGAATCTCTGAATGAACATTTCCGAGCCTTTCACTGTGCAACTTTGTACTTTATGTGAAGTCGCAAACGCAATACGCTTGTTAAAGTCAATTGCGGAAGTGAATTTGAAGAAGATAAACTCGATGATTGTTAAAATTCAAAGGGATATTTCTAGTGAAAACGAGCGTTAATTTGAAATTTACAAGAATATCCCAAATGAAATAAATGACGAGCGAAAATGGTTTCACACTACGTATACGTATTTTCAGATTTGTTTCAAATTTTGCAAAGGGATATTTCTAGTGAAAACGAGCGTTAATTTGAAATTTACAAGAATATCCCAAATGAAATAAATGACGAGCGAAAATGGTTTCACACTACGTATACGTATTTTCAGATTTGTTTCAAATTTTGCCAATTGTGATATTCGAGGCTCGTAACTGGACTGGGCTTGCACATGAAATTCAATTAATATCTAACAACAAGAATAGATATGCACGTGAAAAACATACAGAATATTCAAATCAATCAAAATACTCGAAGGGTGAGAGGAATTTCTATTTTTATCTGCAGTCTGGTCACGAGACTTGATTATTCTGCAACAGATGTAATACAAGTGTTCTCTGTGTTCTTCAATAAAAATTCTCTATGATTCGTATTTAAATAAATTATGAAGGCGAGCTTTCTGTAAAATTTATACAAATGTTCAAATATTCTCGACATGAATGATCGTGATAAATTCGCGTTGAAACAGATTGTTATAAAGTCATATGCGTTCTTCTATACTTCGTGGAACACGCGTGTGAAAACAATTCCGAGTAAATGCGAAAACTCTTAGGGCCTTGAACCTCGCGTGACTGTGGAGGCATAAATAGCCAATTAAGCCGACTGTCGGGGTTGGCGAATGTCAACACAAAGACGCGCTGTGACACGCAGTACGGTTTCTGTCTGCAGGTCTGCGGCAAGGTGTTCAACAACGCATCGGCGCTCACGAAGCACAAGCTGACGCACAGCGACGAGCGGAAGTACGTGTGCACGATGTGCGGCAAGGCGTTCAAGCGGCAGGACCACTTGTGAGTATAGACGCACATCGTTCTCCCGCCCCCTTTTCCACCCCGATTAATCAACACTTGTGCTCGTCTCTTCTGTCTCAGTCGCTCGTTGCGATTTAACGTAATTAACAAAAATCCTAAGCATTCGTTTAATTGTACTGCGTGAGAAAGTATCGGTAATATAATACAATAATCTTCTAGAATTATCGTTGCAGGATTAGTTGACGTGAATTCCCTCGTCTCGGAATAAATTCATTCGTTGGTAACTTCTTAACAAACAATTGAACAAAAACGTCGTTCGAGACGTCGTTTGAACATTGCTCAAATATACACTGCCATTGAAAAGTGTCTGATGACACTGCATTTATTTCGTAGTTAGAGAAATTGAATGAACACTTTGTACAACAAAAAATTTATCCAAACTGAATGATACTAAATGACGTTCTGTAACTTTTGAGAAACAGAGCTTTCGCTTCTTTCCCTCGCTGACTGTTGTCAAAGATCAAAGCTCTTCGTTCAAGCTTCTCTCAACGAATAGATGATAGGGAATGAGGCTTCCTCATGAAGTTGCTGTATTACATAATATTATGGAATAGTTGTTTTGGTGCTTTGTACATTCGACGAGAGGATTGTTTCTGATACGCGATTCCGAGGTAACGCATGAGTGGGCCACAACTGAAGAGAGAGCAGCTTGTTCTCTAGACTGGATTTCAAGGAAGCTCGCCTTTTGTTGCTAGTTAAATGCTGACTTAGGTTGTGGTAAAAAGCATCGCCAACTCTGGTGAATCTTTCAGACACGGGCAGATTGATCTGTTAGTGAAGAGATTATTTCAATTTGTCGGTCTGTGTCAATTCAGATATATTGTCCGATTGTGTTTTAAATTCTTCCTCTGTTTCTTATGATGTAGTTCTTCCTGCGATGATTAATCTCCTCTTCTGACAATGATATCATTCTCTCACTGTTGGATGATGTAATTTTTCAGCTGAATTAAGAGAGTTAACAGACCATCGAATTCTTAAAATGTTTCGTCATTTCCAATCTTCGAATTTTAGGACTGCCAAGTCTTCAGATTTCCGGACTTTTTGGATCTTTATCACTTCTGAATTTCGTAATCCTTGTCCCCGAATTGTTTAATTGTTTAATTTGTCAACTTATAGATCTATAAATTAGTTCTAAACTTCTCAGTGTTCTGATTTTGGTATTTTAAACATTTCGCTTCCTCGACCTCACTTTCCAACATTTCTCTATCTATTAATTTCTAACCCATTCGCGGATCAATCTCAATTCCATCCGTCGTCGTATCGCCCGTGATAAAATTTCAAAGGTCAGAGCCAATCACTTGCCGTCAAACTGGAATCGAAGAGACGTCTGTGAACGATTATTCTTCGCCGCGTGATCGTGTGTCAAAATTGCGAACAGTCGAAAAAGAGAGATGGAGACACGGTCAGGGGATGAGAGAAGAAAGACCTTGGGCAGGATCGCGAGAATTGAAGATTCAATTCTTTCTCAAGAACGAGGAAAGGGGAATAAAAGGGAATCAATAGTGGCAGCAACGGTTGCAAGCCTCGGTCAGACTTGTTGGCTGGTCAAAAGAGGTTAGACTTGTATTTCCTTCTCTCGTAGACGGATCTACAAATCCTCCCTCCGTTCCTTCCACTTTCTCGATCGTTCTTCTTCCTTCTTATTTGAGATTCGCCACGTATCTTCGTCCGCGTTTCCACTCGGACCGATAGTTTTCCTTTTTCCCTGGCGTCTCTCTCTCTCTCTCTCTCTCTCTCTCTTTGTCACGTTCGAGTCGGCTTTGCGGTATTACTCGCGATTCGTTGAATGCTTTGTCAGGAACTTATTGATACTACGCGGAAACGTTGCCTCTCGTGCCTCGGATACTTATTAATTCGCCTTTGTCCTTTGATTGATTCGGAATTTCTCGTTCCGAATTTTTTATTCCGTAAATTAGAGAAATTTTCTTTTGAACGTTTTACGCTACGTGTGCAAAATTGATTTTACACAGTCTTGGTGTTACGATGATTCCGATCAATTAGTTGGCAGCTTTGACATAACGTTTCAGTCAATTTTTTGTCTCTGTTTCATTAGAATTAGAGTTGTCGTAGTTGTTCTTACGATTAGCGAAGTGACAGTACAGTCGAACTTTCCTTCTTTTGATTAGTTTAAAAAATTCGATTTTTGACGTTGTCTCGGTTTAAATCACATTCGCCACTTCAATTGAGAGTTGTCGTAGTTGTTCTTACGATTAGCGAAGTGACAGTACAGTCGAACTTTCCTTCTTTTGATTAGTTTAAAAAATTCGATTTTTGACGTTGTCTCGGTTTAAATCACATTCGCCACTTCAATTGGAAGTAATGAAGTTTGAGCGCTTGAGTTTCAATTTTTAAGTTCGAATGTCAGGTCAATATTCCAAATTCCACCTAACGGGTTTACAAATATTCTAAACCTAACGTTTCACACAAACTAATTGGATTTTAATATATAAATGCCATCCAATGTCCTCGATGTGTTTCATAGTTTTGCATTACATGTTAGTCTACACGTAGATGGTAATCTGGTAATCGCATTCAGTTCGTNTAGGGACTTAATTGGGCCGACATAATTTTCTACGCTTCACTAGGGCGTCGGATGATCGAGTTCTCTTGAATGTTTCTCGTACGTCGGTGGAAGATTATGAAACGCTTTGCCGCAATGTTGGCCTGATACTGCTGATATGTGAAAGGAATGTTTCTTGCAGCCTCTGTAGATAGTATCGCGTGCCTGTAATCTTTCTGGCATTGTGCTCATTCGCGAATTCTGTTAATTAGAAAATCCAAAAAAAAAATCTGTCTTTCTGCTGATATGTGAAAGGAATGTTTCTTGCAGCCTCTGTAGATAGTATCGCGTGCCTGTAATCTTTCTGGCATTGTGCTCATTCGCGAATTCTGTTAATTAGAAAATCCAAAAAAAAAATCTGTCTTCATCACTGTCAGAAACCTTTAAAATCTTCTCACGTTTTTCTCTTGTGATCATCGCTTATTACTCGTATCAAGTAATAACCTTGCCAAAGATCCACGTGTTAAACGATTAAAAAAATTGTCATAAAAATTCTGCGATGAAAGTTCTTCGAGCTGATTCGTCCGGTTATTTTTTTCAGGAACGGACACATGCTGACCCATCGAAACAAAAAACCGTACGAATGCAAGGCGGAAGGATGCGGCAAATCGTATTGCGACGCAAGGAGTCTGAGGAGGCATACGGAGAATCATCATGCCGGTAGCAAGGTGAACGAAAGCGTTAGTCCTAGCAGTCCAACCACCGGTCCTCATACACCGAACACACCAGGGAGCAATCCCAGCACGCCCAGCACGCCAGGTGCAACGTCGACAACGAATGGCCACGGACATCCGGCTTTAAAGCAACTGCTCGCCACAGAACCGACACAAACGCAACAGCAAAAGGTAAGTCTCAGAAACAATAATGATGGCTTGTTATTTTGGCTTAACGATGCAGGTTGTAGATTTCTTCTATATCAACCCTCTGCAGAATTTCGTTTGCATACAAGAGAGTGAAAAGTATCGATTGTAGCTATTCACTTCGACCAAAAATATCTGAGTTGGGAATTGAATAAGATTCTGATTTCGTAAAACACAATGAAATACAGTAGAATATAGTAAGTCGAGGAGATGAGACTTTGGAAATCTGGATATAGAGATAACGTAACTTTCAAGAGAGTTAACTTAATCATTTATTAGCAAAACATACGTGCGTATGTAAAGTGTTAAAATAATTTCGAT
>NIPQ01090651.1:38353-52888 GCA_002806875.1 Lepidotrigona ventralis hoosana
CTCTCTTTGTTGCTCTTTTTTTTCTTTTTCACCCCCGTTCTTTTCTTCTCCTTCGACCGCGTTCTTTCTTCTTCTTTTTTTTTTCTTTCGTTGCTATTTATTTTATTTCCAATTTATCGACCGAATATTACTTCCTCGGAATTTGGAGTTGATGATTTTGTGAAAAATTTGGGTTTCTAGAATAAACATATTTCCGACACATTTTGTTTTATTGGTTTTTTGGAGTTGGTGTGGAGTAACAACTTAACAACTTCAAGAACTGTATTGGTCCTTTCTGTTCCAGATATCGACATGGATTTCCTTTTTCCAATTAAACAAAAACACGTTTCTGTTAAAAATATTATTCGTTCACACGTATCATGTTTGATGTCGGAGTTATCAACGACTAAAACAAAACGAAAAACTTGCATCAGAGAAATGAAAGTGAAAAGAGATAGAAAAAAGTTCATTAATATAATGATGTAATGAGTTTCAATCTCTAAAAGATTTGCATTTGTTACAAATTAACAGAATTGCTACGTAATCCCATGCGTCATTTTCATTACTCTGGCAGCGTTCCAGCGTTCGTTACGCGGAATAAAAGAATTACACTGAAACTCCATGGAAATATTACCACCTTCCAATTTTTAAAACAATAAATATAGTTTGCCTTGTCTCTCTCGAACGATCGACCCTAGGAAAGGATCTATCGAACATAATAAAAAAAAAAAAAATCGATTTCAATACCCGCAGTAACTGCAATAAAAGCTTCTTGTAACACCCATAGTCGCCCCGCGCTGTATAGAAATATACAAAATCCAATTACCGTCGTATCTCGATTTTTCTGCTTCTCCTTTTTTTTTATTTTTATTTTTCCACGTTCTTTCCCGCTATAATACGAGCCGAATAAAATACACGCGACTTCCCCCTGTGTTTTTCTTCGTTGCACGTCGCCACGGGGGCTTCGATCTCGAGAAATTGCCGCAACGAAGCACGCGCTCAGCGAGATTGTTCGGCTGTAAAACAACCCGGTCGTGTTGCTCTGAAACAACAGTTCACAAACGTGGCGCGGATGCGTTGCTCTCTGTACGCGTTATCTGCAAGTTTCATCAACGCGCCGCGCCGCGTGCGTTTACGATTTTACGTGTAGACCCTTTCGCGAGTATTACGATCGTTCACAGAGGATCCTTTGCAAGGAAAATCTATATTGCCAGGGGAAATTGTAATCTACTAACAAAGTGACGATTAACTACGAACCATGTTAATGTTTCGAAAATTAAAGGGAAATTTCGCGATAGTTACGTCAATGTATAATCACATGATCGACCAAAAGTTGCGTTATAGAGCGCATAAAGATTATACATGATTTAATATTAGATTTTCTTGCGTACAGTATTTTGGTTTATTGTAACGAATACGTCTGTTGTTGCGTGATATAACCGTAGTGCGCGCAAATTATTATTATATTATATACTTTACTCGGCGGAGCGAAGCAAGTTCTCGCAACAGATCGTTAAACGGGGAAAGCTGTCCGTTTTGAAGTGGATTTTCAACCTAGATTGCTTCAATCAATTAAGGTTTCTAGGTCGTCGTCAAAATTTTTTCTCCCCCCCGCGGGATTACTCGTTCTTTGCTCTTTTCCAAGTGGGCCAGCAGCTCGAAAAGTTTCAAGAGCCATGAATAAGAAAAATAATCCGCACTTTCTCCAACATCTCGGCGACGTGCTTCAAATTTTTAATGTCATTTAACCTTCTCGCCGTTTCATTTATTCAAGTTTGTCGCATTTACACGCCTATAGGCGATTGAAATGTGTCGAATCGATATTAATTTGAAGATTTGTATCTGTCTGTGTAAATTGTTAATAGTTTCATTTTATTTCTCTGTTTTACAGAGTGCCACGTCCCCTGGTGCCAGCAACGATGGCCTCACGAAGCAACAACTGGAACTCATTCAGCAGATCATGCAGCAAACGCAGCAGCAGCAACAACAGCAACAGCAGCAAACATCCGCGCAACAGCCACAGCAACAACGAAACAACTCGTCGACCACAGTCACAGCGCAGATACAGAAAACGCAAAAGCCGTCCGTCAAGTCCACGACCTCGTCTGGAAACGTTTCGAACAACTCTGGGAATTCGAGTGCGACCAACAACGCGAGATCCAGCCCGAAGCCCAAAGTCTGGAGCCACGTGCAGGTGAGTAAGCTCTTTTCTTTTCTTTTCAATATCTTTGTGCTCGCGATCTTTCCATAAAGTTATAATACCGACGCTGTAAACATGTGAATCTTTGAACGTAACTCGATTCTGATTCGAATTGCTGCTTAATCGTTCTAAAATTATTGAAGATTATAGAATTATGAAAGATTTTACACATGAAATTTGGTGAAACTGCTAAGTTAAAACAGCAAAATAGCGTGCTGAACTTTGTTGGAGTTTCATCGATTTTGAATTTTTAGAAGGATAAATATCTCCGAGGAAAAATTGAAATATAAATAATAATATGATTGAGGAAGCACGTCCCATTATCGACGATATACGATGTATAATTCTCGAAGGGATGATCAAAAAGGAAGGTATCGCAGTTTAGAGTCTAAAATAAGTTGGAAATAATGGTTGACGATAATTCGCGACAAAGAAATATCTAGACCATTGCTTAATGGCGGCTCAACATTGTGACGTCGCAAAGTGCATACATTACTCGGACGCGAAAGCATTTTAACGAGACAGCAGACAGCATAGTGTGTCCTAATGATATATTTTGTCATTGCGACTGATCAACGTGGCCCGTTAAAACGTTTGCTCGAGGCTGCTAGCCTCTCCGCTCAACACGATCCTGCCCTTTCTTTTCTTCTGCTTGGTGATTTGCCAATTTGCATTAGCCCCGTTAACGACCACGATAATTAATCTATATTGTATTATCATCGGTTTTATGATCGGGTCTAATTTTCGCGATTTGGACACTGGAAGCTCGATTAACGCGAATCAGTATGATCCTCTGTTTCAAACAAATGTGTATGCTCGGCAAATACCTACGAGGTTTTTTTTGATTAAAAGGTATTCGCGCAGTTTTCAATTTCCACATTTGATTGAAAATGATTGGACGAATTCTGATTGAAAAATTTGTTGTTCCATGTTGTTGGCGCGAGTCAAACAGAGAACGCTTCAATTTCTTTTATGCGTGATATAGTCAGCGTGAAAATTATCTGCTTCGACCGTTCGATGAACGAAAATTATTCAAAACATACGTATTGTGGATAGAAAAAGTTGGTGGCAAAAAGAGGATTTACGCAACGCAGGAGGATTTCTTTGTTGATTCTCGCTAATGCATCGCGATTAGCGTTTATTGTTCTTATACATATAGATCGGAGCAAACGGTAAACAATTTGTCCCCACGGTGGACTGAGTAACTACTATTAGATCGATTAAGTCAACGCGCAAGACGCACGACTGATATGTTTAGGTGGCTGGAAACTGAATTCCTTGTGGCAACAACGTTGCTGTTTGCCGATTGTATTTCTTGTATCAACAATCGTGGAACGTTTCCGACATCGTGGATCGTGATTGCTCTTGTTTTACGAACAGCCTCCGAAACTAAACCTCCGACGAAACGGAAATTAATGAATCTGATTCGTTGTTTGAACATCCGTTTTAGAAATAGAACTACGGTCAGCCTTTATTTTTACATTTGTGGAACGTATCTATGAATGTCAATGATAATTTTCCGTTTTGCTAGATTCATTTCATTCGCTGCTAGATCTTTGAGAGAAGAGTTTCCTAACGTTTCCTAGCATTTCTGAGTTCAGTTCCCTTTAAATTTTGCGAAGTATCTGAATCAGTATCTGTGCGATCGAAATTTTTCGTTTGGATTATTAGCTCGCAAATTACTCTTAGATACAGATCGTAGAATTTAACTTTCCCAATTTATCGGCGAGCAAAAAATGGATTTTTTTTTTTTTAAAGAAAGAAGACAGATTATTTTCGTTGTTCCAGTTCGAGATTTATTTCCGAGGAAGATTCATATATGGTGTAATTTTTTAATTTTAAAACTTTCACAGGTGCGAGGTTCTACGAATAAAAATTCGCAAAGTGGGATTACGTTGAATCGTGATTTTCTTTTTCTTTTTTTTTTTTTCTTTTTTTGTAGGTTATTGCTTACAGCGAATTTGCTTTTCGATTGCAAATTGCTGCCACAAATTATAACGGAAGGGAAGGGGAGAGGGAGAGGAGGCATCTGCGAACTTGCGTTAAATAAGATTTATTGGATTTCACGAACGGCGGAATGAGATAAGAAAATTATTGGCAAGCGTTTTTTTTTCAGCGCTCCTTTCTTTTGGTTTCTTCTTCGATTAAACTAGTGATTCATTATAAAAAAAAAACGGCCTACTGTTGACGAAATTGTGTACAATAGAAATATAGAGATTTCAAATGTTAATGAGCATTAATAAATGTTAATATTTTAAATTTGCATGAAACTGATTATTCGTGTAGTGACGCGAGGAACGATTTAAATTTTTAGCCGGTGTTGTTGGGCTTGAAAATTAAATGTAACGTAGTTTAATTAAATCGAAACGCGCGTCGCTTATTTAAAATTTATTGCCTACTTTTGAATGAATGTAGAAAATTTGAAATTACATATTTACACATTCCATGTAATATCCATATTTCTTTCATACATGTTCGAAGTTTGTAATATTCGGATCGAAAGAAAAAATCGACTTTTTAATAGAAACCTCCCATATTCTATAACTTTCATACACAAGTGGAATGATCTCAGAAAATTCAGACGAAACTAGATTAAAGATTTTTATGAATAATCTTTTTCTTCGTTAATTGAGAAGTTGGACTAATAGATAATGCAAATAAAAAAATCAGATTTTACAATATTTAATAAAAAATACACACATTCTACCTTTTTTCGCTCTTACATTACAACATGAAACCCTAAATCTGCATTCACAGTGATAACAAATTTCTCTACTCATATGTAAATATCGTTATGAAATTTAAATGACACGAAATTTAATAAACGTAGATCTAATTAATTAGTACAGAAATTCTTTCGTACTAATTATATCCTTCAAAATTAAAGAATAATAATCCTATAATTTAAATGCCTCCAATTCATTTGCTTTCTCGTTTAAAAGAAAAAAAGGACTCGTCTTTCTTATTTTTCTTTCCATTGACCGCCCGAATTTCCCAATTAACCGAGGAAAGTATGCAAAGATGGTCGTTCGATCGAGTAGCTGGATGCCACGGTTCTCTATTTTATCACGTTCTTCGTATCTGGAACAACGTAGGGGCCATTCTGGACCGGCACCGGAACCTTTACCACCACCTAACTTCATTACGTTAATGGCATAATAACCATTGTGGCCAGCGGAAGGGCTTACACGCCGAAACGTCGACGTCCCTAAACAGAGCAAGAAGCGAGCTCGCCCCGAAATCGATCGGATCGCTATTAATATGTATAAGATCTTTGCCGATAGAGCAACCCCCTAGGTTGAGGGTTGGATGAACTTCTTTCCACCCCCCCCCCTTGGCTACGTGATGGTAACAAAAAAAAATAATTGTTGGAATCGTCGTTATCATAATAATTGGTCAAAAATTCCTGGACCAACGAATCGATCGTTGTCGTGGTATTTTCGAGCTTCGTTCTATTCGGCGAGATCAAAGATCGGTTTATGATACTCCGGGGATAAATACTTTCACCTCCCCTGGCAAATCGATCGGGAATTTCTAACGACGACCGCAGCATTGTGGATGGATTTTTCAGAGTCTTTTAAGGGGATTGTTTTTCGCGGAGATTGGCTCGAAGTTTCGCGTCGGTGGTTATTGATTTTTTGGGAGATAGAGATTGGGTTTGCGATAGGGGCTGAAGTTACGGAAAATATAGGGCAGCGTCTGACTTTTAAGGCGCTTATACTACTTATCGGAAAGGAATAGGGTTAATGCGGCATCCGAAGTAAGGATTTTCAAATTTAAAAAAGGAGGAAAGATTATTTCCTGAGAGTTAGGTTTAGATTAGAAGTTTTCCAGGATTCGTTGTCGTGTGAAATAAATGGCTGACCCTTGAAGGGATTATACTACTTATTGAGAGGAACTACGACTTATCGTGAAGAAGTATCAAGCTAATTAATACATTCAGAACTTTGAATCTATCGCTTCTTTTTTTTAAATCTCGTTTCAATACGTCGTTTCGTGTGATNGTCGTGTGAAATAAATGGCTGACCCTTGAAGAGATTATACTACTTATTGAGAGGAACTACGACTTATCGTGAAGAAGTATCAAGCTAATTAATACATTCAGAACTTTGAATCTATCGCTTCTTTTTTTTAAATCTCGTTTCAATACGTCGTTTCGTGTGATTATTATTCCCACGAAATAAATGGCTGACTCTTGAAGAGATTATACTACTTATTGAGAGGAACTACGACTTATCGTGAAGAAGTATCAAGCTAATTAATACATTCAGAACTTTGAATCTATCGCTTCTTTTTTTTAAATCTCTTTTTTTGAATACATCGTCTCTTGCGATTATTATTCCCACGAAAAGATACTACATTCCGCGCCAATGATCACTGAAATAAACTCATAAACTTCCCCAACGTTCTCTGCCCGTCGTGCTTCGTAATTGATGATACATCTACCAACAATTCCAAACTTCGTTTTCCCTCGAAAAATCCACGGGGAGCTTGCCTCTAATCTCCATCGATCACCTCGTTACCATCAATTTTCACCAAAAAGAAGAAAAAAAAAAGAGAAAGAAAAATATATATATTTCTGCTTTCCACGGTAAAGAAGGAAATAAATTCCTGGTAACGTTACGAAGCGCGAACTGATCGATCGACGTAAATTACACGGGAGCGGGTGCAATCGGTCGGCGTAGATGGAAAAACGCGAGCGCGCGAGGCCGATCGGCCGCTCCAATTCCGCCGGAAATAGCCGCGGCCGAGGCGAGGGCAGTGATTTAAAGCAGGCCGGCCTAAAACATTAAGCCCCCCATAGCTTGAGCGGAGAAAGTGAAAGAGTAAACACGGCGGCCACAAATTGCAAAGGTAACGACCTGTTCTTAGTCACCAGTTTCTGGCGGCCGAGCTTTTTTTCGCCGCGAAAATAGTGCTTTCGCCGTGTTAGCATTCGACGCTGTGTGTGTATGTGTGTGTGCACGTTCTTTCGTGTAACAGCCGGTTGCAGTCAGGCGACGTTTTGGACTTTACACGCTCGGTTTAACCGGTCTCCCCATTCACCGAACGTGTCAACGACAAATCCGACGCGATATCCTCTTTGCTCCTCTCTTTTTCTTTTCTTCTCTATTCTTTTTTCAAAGTCATTGCGTTATCGCGTTCGGTCTTCCAATGCCAAAAAATGTAAGCCAGATAGAAGATTGGTTACTTCGTATCTTTGTACTGCGGCGTAAAGATACGTGAACTATTCAAAGTACAATGTTTGTTATAATACAGTTTGTTGTAACAATATTTGTTGCATATAAAGACATGTAGTTGATCGAAATTCGTTCGGTCTACACAGGTTTTGTACCCGTTGCATTTTTGCATTTTCAAATTTCGACATCGACCGAAGTCCAGGCTAGAACGAATCGCAAGCAAAAAGGGAAGAGGACAAAGTGAAGGAAACAAAATGAAGGAGACAAAAGAATTCGATGGTAATAAGGCGATGGCAAAAACGCGTTACCACGGCTCGGGCAAGGCAAAACCAGCGAGACGAAAGCGAGACGAGGAACCCGCAAATACGAATCTCCGTGGGCCGGATCCATAAAGATAAAGCCGTCCGACGTACGGACCGAATCCCCCTCGATCCCTTCATTACTATGCGACGGCGTATCCAAGAGCGCGTACCAGATCATATTAATTTAATCCATACTCTCGTTACAAACTCTACCTTACAGCCAGGCTAAGTAAAACCAGCGGACCGAGTCGCTCTTCCTCTCTCTCTCTCTCTCTCTCTCTCTCTCTCTCGATCGCATCACGCCGATTCGTTTCGTCAGTTTATTCGCGCGCACGTTCGCGAGAACGCGCAATCCGCAATATTTATTGTTATTATACCGGTCGGTTCTATGGTTCTATGGCCACCGGCTTCCGCCAGTGGAAACTTCGCGCTAGTCTCTGACCTATCCAGGACGATGGCCGCGGATACCCAGAGTGCATACATATTAATGCGACCGAACGATCGCCAGCTGGCCGAGATCTCCCGTCTCCTTTCGTCTCGTCTAACTGCGGGCTTGTTTCCTTTCGACACACGCCCTTTTCCAGTGCCCAGCGGTCCCTGGTTAATATTGAACACAGCTTTTCCACGCGCGGCAGACACGAATTTCCACGAATTTTCGTTGTTCGAGTTTTAATGTTAACTGCACGGTGGCCAAAGGGAGGATCGTGCATACATTGGTCGCTGCGAATTTGGAGACACACGAATGAGAGAAACGAGGACGAGCAAGCGGGTTGGTTTCGTCTCTGATGAAAACACAGGTGGCACAGGTGTCGGGTAAATTAGAGGTTCGTTCGTATGGGATTATTGGAAGGAACAAATCGGGTGATAACGTTGTCGAGAAGGGTAAAATTTATATTAAATGTGAATTTTGATAAATGAGAACATCGCGTTTGCAGTATGGGTATGCGTAAGATGTTCACGAAGTTCATTTTCTTTTCTATTTTCCCTAGCTGACGATATTAAAATTGGAAATGAATTCGCCAGTCCAATTCGAAGAAAAATTTAGCCCAAGATTTAAAGTCGACTATCATTATATTAATCGTTGAACAAGGAACGTTTCTCCTCCCATTTCTTTTCTTTCATTTAAACATTTTAACTTTTAATGCTAATGCTGATTTTGATAAAGCAAAATACAGTATATTCGAGCAAATTCTATTTCTTTACTTTCATTAAATAACTTTTAAGACAATATCGCCTTCTCAGTAGTTAATTCGAGCAAGCTCCATCCAAAATTTCTCTCCCTGCCATCTCTCCTGTGCCATCACGTTACATCTAACCGTCGAGCATGGTCGAAACATCGGAGGAACGTTACAGGAGTCGAAACAGTAGAAGCAGATTGATCGTCATTCGAGACTCGTAGCTGTTATTGCCTCGTATCGATTGGAGATCGTCGCGTATCGAGCGATAAGAGGGGGAGGGAGGGGTCCTCGTCAAGGGGGAACGATTTGAGATAATCGAGCTCTCCTCTCCTCTCTTCTTCTCGACTACGGTTGAACGAGGAACTACCAACGGAATAATTTTCGAGCGACTATTCTCTCCGCTCAATCCCGGTTCTTTATTAATATTCCTCGACGTCCGAAGAGTTAGGTTCGCAGCTGTGCCGCGCGGCGATTGAAAAGAGTCGGGGGCAGGTGCTTTTGGAATTCGAGTGCGCTGAGAGCGGGTTACTTGTGATTGCAAATCCTTCCCGATTCCATCTCGTTTCCTTCTCTCTTCTCGCTTTCGCGGGTCATCGTGCCGCGAATTGTGTCAGAAAATTGGCAACCGGCTGCGCCGCGATCGCACACGAGCGCCGGATTTAGGAAATTCCCGTCCCGCGATCGTCTCGTTCCGAACAGTCCTCGACAAATCCTGCGGTTCGATATATTCCGGATCAGATGCCAAGGTTTCCAGCGCCTGAAAAGACGAACGAATATGTATGGTGAATCGAAGGGAACTTCGGAAACTGTCAGCGAAGACATTTTCGAAACAATTTCGAATGGAGCAAGGGATGTTGGGTTTTAGACAATACGAATTCGACGTGATGAATCTGTCGGTCGGTGTTCGTAGAACTTTCAAGTAACGATATTTTATTTATTATTTTTTTTTTCAATTGTATGAACTCGCTAGATACAAGGAGAAAAATAATCCGTACATAATATGCAAAAATATACAAAATACTTGTCACAAAAACGTACAAAGTTTTTTTAGAAATATCTATTCAAGATCCCCGTTCGTGGTTTAATTATATTCGTGACAATTCAAAAATTTATAAAAATCCGCGTTTTGCTCCCAACTCAATTTGTACATTAATCTTCTTCGATAAATTATTCTCCACGAATTCTTTTGTCCTTATAACTATGAATCTTTAGAATATTGCAACTCGTTTTTATTTACTCTGTCTTCATTCTTGCTCCATCTGGCACACTCATATTTGCAAAACTATATCTCATTTATTAAAACTTACCGTCGAATAGTCAGAGCATTGCCGTACAATTTTAATCTACATGCTGATTTCTTTGCAAATAGGAATGCCCGAGTTACCTGCAAATAAAATTACGTTACACTCGTAAAAGTGAAACGTAGCGGAAAATATAAAATCTTGAATTTCACAGAGGGAGAAAAAAAAAGACGAAAAAAAAAAATATATATATATATATTTCGCACGTTTCCTTGCAAATAGTCAGAAACAGTTATAGTTATAAAGCACGCTTTCCGCAGGAAACAGGAGAAGTTTATTCAGCGGAAAGAGAGCAGTCAGCTGCGAATGAACTGTAACTTTATGTACACGTACGTTTTACGAGTGCAACGCTGGAGTGTATAAAAATTCCGAGAAAATTGTCAAGTCGTTGGCCGACGTCGATGCGCGCCAATTTCCGCCAGCGCGTGTTCATTTTTGCGTTACCGTATTACTTCCAGTTTTGTCGCAAACGGAAAATGCGTTGGATAAGAAACTTCCTTCCTTTCGATGAAATTACTTGGAGCGAAGCACCTGGATACGTTATTTATTCCTCTATGCATCAATGCCTATTTATTTTCGTTCTTACAATTACTTTATTAAATACGAAAATTTAAATACTAAATTTCCCTTTATTAAATTCTAAAATTTTCTCTAGTCGTATTTGTTACAATTATGTAATGTAAAACACTGTTGAATTGTTTCTGTTATTTTTTTTAAACTAGTATAGTAATTCTACAAGATAACGTTTATAATTTTCTATTCAATATTAGAAGCTACTATTCGTGGGCCTCTCAGATTTATTATTTTTGACGATTTTTGACGAGTTACTGGTGCAATTAACATTCTTCTCACTGATCGAAATGTATCGAATTGACGGATGCACCGGCAGAACAGGGAGATGTAATTTTAATCTAAAGTTGGAATAATGCCGGAATATTAAAATGATATCTGTAGCAAGTTGCGGATTCGCACGTGCGAACTTTAAGGTTCAACTTTTGCGAGTGTTGCTTCAATAAGCTGCATTTTAGCGTTGGTAGCCGCGTGGTTTGTTCAGTCGAGTGTTACTACAACTTCCAGAGGAACAAAATTACGAAATATACTCAAATATTCAATTATTATTATTCCGAAAAATAGCAGGAAAATCATAGAGTACATAATTCGATAATTATCCAACAATAAACCAAATTGCTCGATTTTTTTTATCAATCTCTGAATTTCTAAAGAGAAATTCCTTACTTCCATATAGTTAATTTATTACAGAAAGACGACGTAAATGATTGCAACTCGTAACTTTTTGTCTGCTTTTTAATTTACGAAATCGATCAACGATTCGTTAACGCCTCCTTAAATTTTCCCGAAAAATCCTTGTTCTGTCTAAAGCAGTTACTGCAAAGAATTAACCAACACAACATGTCTCGCGACATCGATTGTTGCGAGGGGGTGCGAAATTCGCTGAAATTACGCGAACACACCGCGTGCCGTTGCAACGAAAGAAGCCAAAGAAGCAATAAAGAAGAGAGAGGCACGGCGGTAAAGAAACGAAAAAAAGCAAGGGGAGGAAAAAAAGAACCGAAGGAAAACGTAACGAGAGAACGAGGAACGAAGAGGCCGAGGCTGGAAAGGGAGAGACGATGATGTAGCGGAGAGTCAAACGAAGCAAAACGAAACGATGGAGGAAAGTCTAGGCAGAAGAAAGAATAAAAAAAAAGAAAGAGAAAGAGAGAGAGAGAGAGAGAGAAAGGCGACGGAAGCAGATGGAGGACGAGGAAGAAAACGAGGCGAAAGAGAGACGAGGAAATTGAGAGCGCACTCGAGTTTACCGGCCAACAAATGGGCTGGTGTATGTTCGCACGGTAATGGGAAAGGCAACAGATGCGAACGCTGGCTATTTCGCGATGAAACTATCGTGTCGTATAAAAGGGCGCGAGAGGCTGGCAGAGGTTAGCCTGCAACCGACGACATAAACTTACGATAGTGCAAACGACCACGGCACACCGGAACTGCTCTCCTATTCCCTATCCATTTCGTTCCATCCTGTGGGCAAAACGCACGTCCGCTCGTCGAACTCCAGAGTGTTTCCTTGTTTTTCGGCCTGATCTGTCGAGTCCAGATTCATCGTAGCTCTTGCTCACCATTCAGATTCTAGCAGTGTTCCTCGCGTGAAATCGTGAAGTCAACTTTCTGCGAGAAAGTATTCGACTTTGAAAATTTTTGTCCTTTTCACGAGATTAGTTCAATCTTTAATCTCTTTCTGTTGATTTTGAGATCTGTCAGTTGTTACAGTTTACGATTATATCTTCGTCAATGCTCTACGAAGAATACTAGACGCCTTTTTAGTATATGATGGTTTTAAGATTTAGATTGTTACAAGGTTACATCTATCATCGCTGCAAGATTAAAGAGAATTAATGACGTTTAAAAATACGCGCTATTAAATAGTATGCTTATTTTCGACAGGATGTACTTTAATTGTAATCATTATTTCCATTTTTTTTTCTTTTTTTAAACAACATAACGATGTTATATATTTTACATAAATTGAATAGATTCGTTTACTTACAAAATATTATAACATCGAAATACAACAATTATAAATTATTTCCTCACATGAAACATATATATATATATGTATGTATGTATATGTATATGTATATAAAATTTAATCGTCAGATGTAGATTTCCATATTTGAAATTGAATTAAAATGTTGATATGAGATCGAGTTTCTTGCTTTGATATTTTACAAAATTTTTCTGTATTGTGATCATTCTTACGTACTTGTGACTGTGATTTTCGTGCAAACTGATATCGTTGATCTTCCGTATGTGAGACACGCACGTTGCTTGGTAACTGACCATGCATCACAATCCTAACGACTGTGATTTTATAAATAGCTTGGAAACTCTAGCGAAACTTCTGAAGGAATTTCCGAAAATAGTCCGTGTCATTGCGTTCGCTCTAAATCCGAGCGGACGAAAGGCAAAGTGTCTGCCAAGTGTTCGCTAATATCCGGCTGTTTTTCATGTCGCGACAATTTCATCCAACGAAGCACGGCTTTATCAAGAATCTCTTCTTCATTATTCGGAAAAAAGAATACAGCTGACCGAGCCAATCGACTCTCTTATATTTTCAATAAAATATTAGAAAATAAGCACGACAGAAATAAACGATTGAAATAGATACGTATGTGGTTACAATTGTTTGTTAGATCAAAATTAATTCAACGGAATAATATCGAAATATCATCGACAAAAACTGGCTTCTCATATCAGTATTAGAAATTTCAAGATCTGAGAATAGATAAAAAAATCTCGAAAGTAATTTCCCAATTTTTGATCAAAAAAATATCGCTTCTGACAAACTCTAAATCGCTGGAAGAGACTTATCTAGAAAAGAGAGATGAATTGAAGTCAATCCGCGCGCGCAGAATCTCAGCTGCGTTCACCGACGAGGCAAAGGCACAACGCACCCCGATGAAATAAAATTCCCAAGTGTACAACGAAGGAAGACGCGCACAGTTAAAAATTCAAACTGTCTCGCCGACCGGAAGTAAAAGCGATCGTTCCCTTTAAATAACCCACTATCCTCGGAACGAGTCGCGGTGGAAACGGGTCGCCGCGCAGGGGTACGCCGGCCCCAAAGGGTTGTTTTGCTTGCCTCCAACGACGACGAGGAAGAGGTGAAAACCTGGCTTAACCCGAAACTCCTTACGATTCGCGTGGATACCGCGCGCGCAACGTATCTTCTCACAGTTGGATCCGGTCGAACCGGTGTCACGTGCACCCCGTTAGACGAAAGAATTTCTCCGCTCCGTCCACCCCTAAGAAGATACAGAAGACCCCCCGAGTGAATATATCGAACGACCCCCAGCAAGTTTCGCCGCGTCTTTTTCCCTCTGACCCGAGGAGAAAGGACCCCCCTTGGACCAAAGGATGTGAACCAATGAACGATATCTCTCTCGACTCTGCCAGGGAAAAATCTTCATTTCCGACCAATCGCGTGTCTATCTCGCCTCGAGGCGTTTTCAGTACGTTGGATCCAGTCCGATGGCCTTGAAAAATGTCACAGCACGTGCGTTTCCTTTCATGGATTTTTATTACTCGAGACCCGAAAATCTGGACCGGCAGCTGCTCGTCTTTTCCTTCTTTCTAATATGTGCGTATTTTCTTCCTACCGATATCCCTTCTCGCCTTTTTTCTTTCTTTCTTCCTTCCTTCTTTTCTTTCCTCCCTTCTCCCGTCGCTGCTGTCTCTGTCNTTTTCTTTCCTCCCTTCTCCCGTCGCTGCTGTCTCTGTCCGATCGTAGTTTGTTGTTTCTAGTTAATGGCAGTACATACGTTGAGGACTTTTAAAGGGATGTTCGTAGCAGCTTCCTGCTACAACCTCATCCGCGACTCA
>NIPQ01090652.1:0-11598 GCA_002806875.1 Lepidotrigona ventralis hoosana
GGAATCGGGGTTCCGAGCGAAGTGTGATTTCACTGGAGTGTACTTTGTCATGCACCAGGTGCCGAAGGATCCTCGTGTCTATGGGGTGGAAGAGGCGAGGGCGGTGCTGATTGCAACGCTAGGAACTTCTAACGGGTGTTGCCGAGGTTCACGGCGGATCGCGAGAAGTCAAGTGGGGTTTTCGTCAGGGCGCGCCACACCACCACTTGTAGCTAGATATCGGGAGGTGTGCAAGCCGGTTATTTTCGAGGCCCCAAGTTCACCCCAAGCGGCATTAAAGCTCGCTTCGCAGCCTCACCCCGTTTACGGGTTCCGACCCTTTTCCTCGGCGTCGATTTCGACTCCCTCTCTCTCTCTCTCTCTCTCTCTCCGCCTCCCCCCTTCCCGTGTACGCGATCGACTGGTGGGCCACACAGGCGCCCCGAATCGAGACGGTGCCTGCCATCCAAAGGACTTAAGAAGAAATATGAACGAGGATATTTTATGAACGCGTGTTCGTACGATGAAAAAGAGACTCGGGGCGGGGAGGGGGTGGGGAGCACAACCCTAGCGACGTGGTTCCTCCACCACGGTTTAGCAGGAACCAGCTAATGCATTATTAACGGATACGATATGTAAACAGGAGCGCGAGTACAAACGGTGCGCCGAATAAATAATTCCTGACAACGGAGTTTGCGAAGGTCGATCGTCAGGCAAGCAGGACAGGAAGCACCAAGTTGCAAGTTTCGGTTATCATCGGGACTCACCTCGAAACTCGGTCTTATTTCACTATTTGACATTCTACCATTGGGATCGCCACGCGACTAGACAACTGTACTGCTAATTGCACCGATACTCGAACGATACTCGAAGAATGTTCAAAGTTCTTTCGCGAGAGTAGATAATACGCATTAGTGTGCGGCGGGAGGCAGGTGGGGAGGGGGAGGGGGGGATAAAAATTTAGCGGAGAAGAAGTCTAGGGAGAGGGTGACTGGTCGAGATTGCGTGCGTTTACAAAGCAAATGGCTTGAAAATAACCGAGTGGTGTGCCCCGTGGGCTCCGCGGGGAGAAAGCTTTCGATGGACGTACGAGGGTTGCCGAGGGAAAAAGACAGGGAAAATCGAGAGAGGGATGGAGACACATTGTACGACAGAGGGGGGGTTTGAAACCACCCACCGGTGGCAGAGAATCGAGAAGAGGCCCGTAAGGAGTGAGAGAAACGAGCGGCAGAAGCGAGACGGAAGAACGGAGGGGGGCCAGGAAGGGGTGGTATAATCGATGCGGACATGTGCAGTTCCCTCGGGGGTAGCAACCCCTAACTCGCCAAACCTATTTATACAACAATACCCGGTACAACCCCCCATAAACCACCCTCACGCTGGACCGCCGTGGCTGCTGTTGCTGTTGCTGTTGCTGTTGCTGTTGCTGTTGCTGCACACTCCACCGCCCTTCACCGTCGTCCTTCTCTCCGCCTGCCGCCTTCGGTTTATAATCAACCCCTCTTTTTCTCTCGCTTCGCTTCTCTTTCACGCCGTCTACTCTCCTAGATGCACGAACAGTTTATCTCGGGGCCCGTGCGACCAGGGCTGGTATTTTAAATAGCAAATACTTATCTCGCTGCCGAGGGCAGGGTGGATGTGGCGATAAGCAGGTCGAGGGGATAGATACGCGCACGCGACTACGACCGAGAAACGTAAGACGCGTGACGCGACGCTTTTCCTTCTGATATTTCTATCGACTGAGAACACAAGGCAAGGTGAGCTCGACGATTTTACTTGCAAATCAACGCGATACGCTAAAATACGATGAAAAATTTCGACATCTGAAAAAAAATTCGTTTCGCCGGAATGGATGGTCGAAAAATTCTTCGCGTGCTCGAATGTCGCACACTCGCGCGGTGATCCCAATCCCTGACGAATGACGTACACGACGAATAAAGTATGGATACTTTACACGCGAAATAAAGCGATCCACGTACGTGGCGAAGTTATTTACATACGTCGCCGGGTGTTTCGGTAATAGGAATGCCGTAAGAACTTCCGTTTCGAGCAGACACTCGCGTAGGCGTGCGTGCGTATATGCACGTGATTCAGCAGATCTACGGATCATCACGGGCGGACAATCCGGAGCAATTAGCATAAGTATATTTATGCAGATCGTTCGTTCGTTCGTTCTTACGAGGATACATGGAGTTTGGAAACGAATTGGAACGGCCAGTTTTTTTTTTTTTTTTTTTCGAAAAGCGAGACGAAATTCGTGTAACGGGTAAGATCGAGACTCTTAATACCTCAGAAAAAAAAGAAAAAAAAAAACAGCTACATATCGTTGTTACACGACGTCGTGGCCGTAAGACTGGACCAGCTGAGGCACGAGTAATCCGGATTTCGGATTAGTCTAAGCCCAGCCTGAACACCAGGAGGTCGTTCTGGACACTTCTGGCCGTCTGTCCTGTTGAAGCGAGACGAAAATAAGTCGGTCTATACGCGCCACGAGAAAAAGACACGTTTCATCCGCGTCTCGTCCACCGATCGGTGACAACGGCCACCAGACGTTTCCATTGTGCGTCCGCTCGTCGGCCCCGATACTCCTCGTCGAATTTATTACGCTTCCAAGAACAGTCGGTTCGCGGAAGAATCGAACCAGAATAGCGAACGACAATAGGTGGAATTCAAAGGGTTCTCCCCGAGGGGAGACAAATAATCCAAAATTGTACGATTGTATTATTACGCGTTGTAACGACTCGTGACAGACTCGTCTGGACGAGAGTTATTTGTTTCTTACGAGACGGAGACGCGAAGGACAATCGATGACTGGAGAAACAACACGTTACGAGGCAACGCATAGGGTATAATCGACGCTGATTTCCCGAGGAAATCACGCCGATCAAGACGGCAATAGCAAGGGTTAATTGGTAGCTTTGCCACGTTAATTCGAGCCGGTGACGAGCGCTAGGGTTGGAACGTGCGCGGTAAGCCGAGCATGATTTGTAAGGCCTCCTTGCGTAATGACAGAAGAAGGACGAAGGGGTTTGCACGACAAGGGCTTGTTTCCCGACACGTGCTCCGGCACGTGAGTGTTCGAAACGCTTTCGACTGTGACACGATCCCCTTCTACGGATTTTGGACCTCCAAACCTCCATTCTCTTTTAATTCTACCCTCACTAACCGACTACCTACTCGTCTCTGTATCACCTTGAACAATTTTTTCCTTCTGAAAGATGAACGTATTTGCCATTCCTTCTCTCTGACGTCGTCGTACAGATAGATATTGAGAAAGATATTAGTACGCGATCAGGGCTCATTAATTCGAGTCGAATCGTTCGGCGAGAATTCCTCCGTGGCCAGAATGCTTCTTACGCGAACGAGGGGGTAGCAAAAATGATATGGTAGGGTGTGTACCAACCCGCTGGGACGGTTTGTCTCTGCAAGACTCCCGCGAGACCCCCGTGGTAGTTCCTGGGGCGCGGAGGCGGGCACGCATCTGTCGAAATATCCCGATGGATCTTCAGCAAGAGATCCGCCAGGACACGTATTACACGGTACGCTGACCCCCATCGTCCTGCGAATCACTGTTACAATGTACACACACTGTAACGTTGGTCGATACTCTATCCGGTTAAATTCCATGATAAACTCCCGCGAGGACGCGGCTACGTAACCCGACGAGGGATGAAAAGATTTAGAGGACGCTCTGCAGAAAAACGATCTCAACCCCCCCGGATCGTCGCTGTCATTAACTTTAAAGCAACCGGCCACTGTACTATGCTCTTGCACTGCAATTAACTAACTGGCAATACTTAATAGGTACTTAATAGATTTCTCTTCTATATCGTAACTTTGCGTCAAAGTGGCAGAATTTGTAACTGATATACTCTGACGACAAGTCCGGAGAACGGAGTTATTTGTTTTATCGGATTAGATAGCTGACTTGAAAGAATCTACAAGACATGAATAATTTACAACGATTGAGCTCTAAAGTTTGTCCATCAACGACAATATCCATCGACACTGGTCCAAAGAAAGAACGTGCGAGAATAGAAACGACAAGAAGAGGCAGAAGACGCAAAAGAAAAGAGGGAGAAAACAGAGGACGACGTGAAAGTGGTAGCAGAATGCAAGAAGGAGAAGAACAAATAGTTACCAGTCGCCGAAAGTCGTCAGGAAGACAAACGTTCGCTGCAATATTAAACGCGGTGCTCGGGCCGCCAAAGGTTTGCCGCACCACGTTTTCGCGCCACTAAAAAATACACAGCTACCTGGGGACGCGACGGTAAACTGTGACAGCGGACCACAGCGGGCACTACGTACTTAAGGGAGAAGCATACTTGTAGAAACGGTCGCGGGGGGTCGATAGCACGTGTGTGTACACACAGTTGTAACGCAGCTCGAAACACAGCGGAGATGTAGCGCCAGCATCGTTCCTGTCCCCAACGGGACTGTCAGGGATACGAGGAGAACGACCGAGCCCCGAGGAGCCGTACAACCCCCGCAGGGCAGAAACACATCAAAATCGAATTCACCAGATGTCCAGGGAAACGAATCTCCCGCACCCTCACCGACGTGGAAAACGACGTTGCACCCGTTAACGACGTTAGGCCAAAGCTAGGACACCAGAGTCGCAGATGCGTTTGCGGACAAGCGATTTAAGGGGGTGGCCGAAGGATTCGAGGCTCGAGTGTCGATAGTCTCAGGTGTTTGCTCCGCTGGGAGTCGAAAGAAAAAACGAAATTTCGATGGGGATGAATGAACGTCCGAGTAACTGTCACCGCGTAAACGCGAAGAAGTTGACGAACGAAGGTGGTGACGATATGGTTAAGAAATTTAAGAGACAACGATCTTAATATAACTTGCAACTATGATCAACTGAGATAAGATTTTATTTGTGTATCGTGCGTGCTACACACAGAACAATTTAATTATTACATTATCGTAATGAGACACACGATTGCTCACACGATTGCTCACACGTTACAATATGAATATTTTTGGTAAAAAAAATTAGTTGATACGTAGTTATGAACTGTTCAATATGAAATGCTTTCTCTATGAAATGTACACTTGCACTAAACATATACATAATACGATATAGTCGGATCTCATTAAAGTGCTGAATGAAATTTTTTTATGTGACACGTGAGATATATTCGAGTGTTCGAACCACAACTTATTTATATCTATTTAGTAGAAAACTTTACTTACCATTTTTATTTTTTTCTTTCTTGATGGTCCTTGATGTAGGTTTCTGGCCCTTTTGTACACAGTTTTCACGCATGTAGAGAGAAAGAAAACTTGCTAATGAGAGGTAAGAGAAATGCACACAACTGTAGGCATACGGAAATACGAGGTGGTTTATTATAATAATATTTATAATCATTATGCATCACGGCGGCGTGTCTTCTTTTCTCGTAAGACGTTGGTAATGCAAGTTACAATTACACAGTTTCAGTGACGGAAATCAATCAACTGAATTGCTTCGCGGACTTCTCGCAAAAAAGAAAAAGACAAATTTATTTACATCGATCGCCGCCTTAACAATTACAGGTTACACATTCCTATTTATATTTATATTTTATTGATAAATAGTACAGCGGTTTTTAAGTGTAGAATTACGCATGTGTACTGTGTGTCGCCTGTACGCGGTGTACCTGTTTGTATTTTTTCCCATAATGCGTGTCTTTACGTATATTCGGATGTACGTCGTGTTCTCTTTTTTTTTCTTTTTTTCTTTTTTTTTTTGTTTCTTTCTCTTTTTTCTCCGACGATCTTGCGTGTCTTTCATACGTGTCGTTTCTCAGGTGTAGAACAGCAGATATCTACAGGATGTTTCTTAAAAGTAACGTCGAAAATTAATCAACGGGGGGAGGGTATAATATTACATTTAGGATAGGACATTTTATACACAATAATATTAATAATAATATTTAATAATTCATAATAATAAAAATAATAATAATAATAATAATAATAATAATAATAATAATATAGTAACGCGTCGGTGTTCGACCAACGATCATAATAATAATAATAATAATAATAATAATAATAATAATAATAATAATAATAATAATAAAGATAATAATGTTAATAATGACAATGATAACCGTGAAGAAAACGAAGCTAAACGATCGTCTTATCGTCTTATCGTATGCGTATCTTACAGAAACGTAACGTACATACAAGGATGCGAAAGTCGTCGTGGCTCGAACGTGAACGGAACGAACTTTCGTCACATTCTCTCGTTCGCGGACAAAAGTCTGTGGAGCCGGAACAAAGTCGGTACGGTCTCTCCGTTTCAGGGTGGGAGGCGGCCGACCGGTCGATTTTTCGTCGAAACCCGATCGATTTTCGCTCGGCCGATGGAAAGCAACAAAACGCGAACGAAATGAACGTTAATTAAAACTCGTACTACCAGGCCAGCCCTTCGCTCTGCATCTGGTGCGGCTCCAGGAACCCACCCCCGCCGCCGCCGCCACCTGGACCGCCACCATTCCCACCGGCACTGGGATTACCCTGTGCTCCACCTGAGAAATATCAAACCCATCGAATCGGTTTCCTTTCGCTGCTTCGAGATCCGCCCCGAAAAACGTGGGATCCAAAAAACAAAAACAAAAAAAAAAAAAAGAAAAAAGAAGAAAAAAATCTTCTTCCTTTCGTCCGATATTACGGGGTGTTAGGAAGATTCCTAGTAACGCGTCGGCTTTACACGATGATAATACATCGCGTTTACGAGATGTACCGTACCGCAATGTCTGTATTATAAATAGTACGACGTTCCTAACACACTGTAATACCGCTTCGAAATCTCGTTACGTTGTCTCGCAATTTCGTTCTAATACCAGTGAGCCTATATACATATACATATACATATACATGGATACATACATACATATATATGTATATGAGCGACTACTTTCGTACATATGACATAATCAACGGAACAGAAAATGACTCTGACGAAGGTAGAGCAGGACTCGAGAATTAATTATTCTAGTGGTCAGAGGGGCGTAGCCGTTTTAAAAGAATCTGGTCGTACCTGAAGGTGCTAGGAACTCTCCAGGACTACCGCTAGAAGGTGCAGGGGGCCCCTGTCCAGGAGGGCCCGTGAGAAATTCCGGAGGGCCACCTCCCGCACCCGGAGGTGGATATTCCCCTGTCACCGCCACTGCGGCCGCCATACCCGCTAAACTCGCCGGGTCCAAACCTGTCAGAAACAGATTACGTGTACTATTCAGAGAGGATCGTATCCGGCCTGCTATCTCCGAACCCGGCTGTCATAATTATCGCGACCTACCTACCCGCCACGATGTTTATTATAGTCACGATAGAACTCGAGACAAGGTTCTGCTTTCGATTCCGGGAACGCGGATATGTACAGATCGTGGAAAGTGTAGAACCTGGACGTGTCTACGCAGTTACGTAGACATCGCTCAATTCGCGTAGCGATTGTTTCGAATTTCCCCTCAAGCGTTCGCGTTACGTTATTACCCGCGCGAATGATCATCCGCTCTTTGCTTCCTTTCTTCTTTCTCCCTTTTTCGGGAAGGAATCGAGAGGGATCGAGAGGAATTCTCGTAAAGGAATCGAATGCCAAGACTCACCAGGATTGCCTGGTCCGCTAAAGGGCGGTCCATGTGGATGAGGGGGCGGATGAGCACCAAAGAATTCATGGTGAAATGCCACGGGCCCGCCGTAACCGAATTCGAACTTCTCCGCGCCGAAATATGGAAAACCGGGCGGCGGTCCGTCCTCGCCGCCCAAAGCACCGGGATTCAGGTTCAGGGGGAAGCCCCTCATTTTTCTGGAGCCGCCGAAGAACGGGCTCCTGCCCATCGACGTCAGTTGTTTTAACCTACGCTCTTTGCTCCTCTTATTTTGAAACCAGACCTGCGAACATCCGACACGGCCGACTGTTTTTCATTCAATTTACTGATCTTCGAAAGCAATTGCTTCTTTGAATTCCGTCTCACGCTTACGCAGAAGGAAGAATCTTATAGTACGTAGAAGAAGAAGAAGAAGAAGAAGAAGAAAAAGAAGAAAAAAAAAAGAAAAAAACAAAAGTCGTCTTTTTTATGTTGCAGTCACTTACACAAGCATGGAGGAAGAATGAAATTTTGAATATGAACCTGTATCACTCTCATGGGCAAGCCAGTCTCTTTCGCTAATTGTTCCCTGATATGCCTGGTGGGTTTCGGAGTGGACGAAAAGGCAGACTTGAGAATCTCCAACTGTTTCGCCTTTATCGTGGTTCTCGGTCCTCGCCTCTTCGAGCCGGCACCACCGTCGCCGCTACCACCACCGGCACCACCGTCTGGACTTTTGTTCTCCGTTTGGCTATCCCTCGTTTCGGGATCTCCGTCCAGGGAACCTTCGACCAATGCAAACAAACCAGTTTAATAATCGAGCCTCCATGCAACCACCACGGGTTAAACACTCGTTTCTCGCGAAGCAAGTGGCTCTCGATCGTTCAGGGTAATTTCAGCTTCGTTGATCAGAGTTTCGTGAGTTTGACCGGTAGGCCAAGAGAGAGAGAGAGAGAAGACTCGAGTGTCGAACTGTTGGATATATTTCACCTTCCGTGGATCTCGCTCGTACGCGAGAGTAAACAGCAACATTTTCTTTCTCCCGTCGGCGGAGACGGTTTCTTAACGATCTGTACGCACAGACGGTCTTCACACGCGTGCATAATATACATATCTCGGAATCTTGATCGGCTGGATCGAGGTAACAACAATCGGAGCCAATCCCCCGGAAGCGATGCGAAACCCCCATCGGATTATCGTGGCTGCTCTACGCTTGAAAGCTACACCCTGTGTCGGGTGTACGTGTGCGTGGACGCAGGAACGACGCGCAACGTGTACGCGCGGTACCATACACACACGCGCACACAGCAGCTTTCGAGCCCAACTCTTCACGATAATCTATACCATATACCCGGGGAGGTCTTAACCACGGGACAAAGAAAATGTTTGGACAGTGTCACACCGCACTACAGGGGCCACCCTTCGCGAAGACACCCCTCTTTTCCTCTTACCGAGGCGTAGTGGTTGCTTGTACCCGTGCTCTGCTCTCCGTGCAGAGAGAGGTAAAAGCGAGGGGTCATTGTTGCGCTCTCGCGATAAAAGAGCAGAACCCGAATAATAGACCGGGAAGACCTGACGCGCTTAGTAATTCGTACTGACGCTCCAGGTCAAGCCACTGAATTCCCTCCCTCGTTCGAGGGTTCCACGGAAGGGCAACAACACGTTGGCCGCCCGATTAAGTCGTTAGTCGGTCCCAGTCAATCGTCCTTTTAGAATCGAGTTTGTCGCGCTGCGACATGTAATAATTATTCTCTCTGGTATCTACGTCTTTCTTCTTGTGAAGAAGAACGTGTTTGAATCTTCTCCTTGCCTGACTTGCTGAATTAATCGCGTAAAACGTTAAACGAGTAGAAACAGTGTGAAATGGCCTTACCTTGATCCTCGGAGTCCTCCTGCTTGCAAGGATCGCTTCCAAGAGGTAGATCGCCAGTGTGACCAACCGTCTGGTCACCAGGACCACCTGGACCCAGATTATGAGGCCCCAAATGAGAGCCACCGACACCACCGTGATGATGGTGACTACTACCGTCTTCGTCCTCGTCTTCCGACCCTGAACCCATCAACGAGTCTCCTCCTGTCGACAGGTTGGACGATTCTGCTCGTGAACGATCCGAATCGTGCGTTTTTAATCCACACATTGTTCGTCGAATCATTGACTTTGAAAAGAGCACCAGTCACTTTTCTGTTCAATGATTTGTGTTTACGTTACAGGCTACGCGCGAGGCTCGAAAATTCACGTTGGAGAAAACCAACGTCGGATTTCAGAAGCGAAGGTCAAATATATCTCCCGAGTCAGCGATATTCAATCGATAATTGCGTTTACTCTTTGTCGTTTCTATTTTTTTCAATTATTAAGGTTAAATTAAGAATTTTTGATCTTCAACATTAAAATCGAAAAAAAAAACTTTCTTTCAATTATCTTCAAACTGTTACTTTTGGTTTCAAATCACTTTGACTCGAGTGCAACGACAGGGATCTCACGGAGGAACGAATCAAACGGAATTCTTTGGACAACAAGTCGCGACATCCGGTAACGCGACGGCTATAAAATTCTGCGTAGTATAATAATTGCGTCGATCAACGTCAAGTTTAGACGTTGCAAAGCAGCTATAGTAAATAGAACATAATTTATCACAACGGCACGAGTAAATTTGTCGATGTTCCCATACGAAAATTAGCAATTAAACGTGATTACGGTTATTCACTTCCGGACGCGCGTGCACCGCGACGTCGTGCGCCCGACGAGGTTCATTATGATTTTTCGAAATTTCGCAATTTCCCCCCTTCCCTGCCCCCTTCCCCCCTCGCCGCGTTTCCCATCGTTTCGTAATTTCGCGCATTCAGCGACAAAAGATGCTAAAAGTTATCAATAAACGTTCCCTGATTAATCGACGCTCGTCGGGTAATTGCTGCGCTTTTCACATTCGCCGCAGACGATCACCGTGAATTCGACAACTGACAAATGGCCCCGCCGTGATAGAGATTAATGTCGGAAACGCGTGGAACGTCCAGGCGTCACGATGTTTGATCATCGAAACGAGTAATCGTCAGAGTGAACCCCCGCGCATACTTTTTTCGCTAGTTTGGCCGGTCGCTTCTTCGAACGTTCGACGAAAATTGACGTTTGCATCGCTACAGGTTACACGTTCTGCCCCCTCTCTCCATCCCTCCCCTCCCCCCTGTATCATCGAGACAATTTTACGTTCCCCGTAACGAGACAGGACTGGCCAGGGGAACGATTAGAACGGTCTGACGCCTCGCGAAATTTGCGTCTCGCGTGCAAGAAGAAAAGAAGAAGAAGAAGAAGAAAGAAGGTACCGTGGCTCCCGCCACTCGAAAGAAAACGAAAAAAGGAATGAGTTGTCGGACATTTTGCGGTTTCGACGTCGGCATCGGAGCGACAAAAGGTCTGCCCCTGCCTAACGACCTTTCGGTTTTCGTTTCACGGCTTACACACCGGCCGAGATCCTCGTGAAACCGAGCTATTGCCTTCTCTCTTTGTCCCTCCTCTTTCCCTCTCGCTCGCGCGTTCGCCCTTTTTTTTTTTCATCACTCCTGCTGCTTTTCTCTGTTTCTCTTTCGACTGGTGGCCTGACGGTGGTCGGTTACATACACGCTGTTTTCACAGCTTGCCGTTCCCCCGACCCGGGCTAAAACCCCCGTGAAAAACCTACCCCCGGCCTCCCTATTTCTTTTTTCTTTTCTAGAACCCGCCTGACTTTATAAAATCTCGGGCGCGTCGGACGCGTCGAACCGTGCTCCATATCCCCGACTCGCCTAGCCAGTCATCCCTCCAGTCCCTTTCTCCCTTCGAAAAAAAGAAAGAGAGAGAGAGAGAGAGAAAGAATGAAGAATCTCTCCTGCGATCGTCCTGCGATCGCGTTCCACTTTCGTACGCGTGAGTGTTTGACGAGGCACGTGAATTACACCCCTGTCGAGCCTGAACCTTCAAAGTGACACGACATTGCAACTCTGAACACGTGATATCGGAGCATCGAGCAACAACTGAAAAATAACCTAAGAGAGAAAAAAAAAAAAA
>NIPQ01090655.1:0-28123 GCA_002806875.1 Lepidotrigona ventralis hoosana
TGTTTTGGTCTCTTGTGGTCGAACGATGTCTCGAACAATCGAAAACTTTCAGTGATCGATTAGCCGTGAAGCAGCCTTTGGTACTTTTTTTTTTCTTTTTTTTTTCGGACGACAACTCGATTAACCATCTGCTTAATTCGCAATCCGATTTTTCCCTTCTCGGTCAAAGATCTTTGTGAACGAGCAACAAGCTAGGTTCCTCGATGATGAACACGTTCTACTCTGTTCGAGGAACGACCAGCTTTTTGAACGAGTGAGACGAAAGTTTCACCCGTGCAAGTCGATTTCGATCGCGTTCGAAACGCTACTCTTACTCTTATCAAACGACAAGTGGTGCAAAGGCTAAAATTCGCGTGCATCGGGTTTTGTTTTCGCAGTTCTCGACGATGTTCTTTCCTTTTCTTCTTTTTTTCCTTTTTTCTTCTTTTGCGAGCCAACGAACGATCACGGGAGATTAACTATACTTAAAATACGACTCTACTCCTGTTAAAATATTCGCAGAGGAATTCATACGCGAGCAAGGAAGCTATTGCTCCGAAACGAAAACAACGTCCGCAACGTGCTTAAGAAACTAATTGTAAATATCCTCTACAAGTGAATCGAGAGAGTTTTAAACGACGATCAAAGGAAGGCAGCCGGTAATTAGGTCCCTTTTTGCTTCAATTTTCTTTTTTTTTTCTTTTTTTTTTTTTTTTTTTTTTTTTTTTTTTTTTTTTTTTTTTTTTTTTTTTTCTTTTTTCATGATTTCGTGCGATTTGAACGATGCCATTCCTGCGCTTCTCGTTATCGAGACTCGTTGCAAACGATTCTGATTCGTCCAATCGATTTACGAAGAGAATGTTTTCACGATTGGGAAAGATCGTCAGTCCAATCGATTACCTTTGTCATCGTTATCATTGTCCTTTCGTAGTTTCCTTCGCAGTTCGAGAGATTTCAACGTGCTCAGTCGATATCTTCCTTAATCATTGTCGTCGGATTTCCTTCGATTCACAAGTCGATTTTTCAGCGATTTCTCAGGCATATTATTATATCCGGAACAATTGTTCGAACAATTGAACGAAGCGACAATCAATCGGTCAATCAATCGGTAAGAACACGAACGTACTGCATACATACTGACTTTGTAGGCGAGAGTCTATCGCGAGTGCTTATCAACTGAAAGAGAAACGTAACCCGTTCTTTTGTGTCCGTGACATTTCACTCGATCGCCTTTGGATTTAGGGTATTTACCGCTTGCGCCAAGCTAAAGGCAGGCGTGTGCAACCTTCGTAGAAAGAAACAGCTGTTCGCTGCGTGCACAATAGTCGAAAAATCGATTGATTCTGACTTAAAAAAAAAAAAAAAAAAAAAAAAAAAAAAAAAAAAANTTTTTTCTTTTTTTTTCTTTTTTTACGTTTCGTTTCTTGCTTAAACCAGACTATGTTCACGAGAGTCGTAACGATGCGTGTAGAGAATGGATGAGCTAGTTCCTGGCGACGTCGATGACGATGGTGTGTTCGAGCACGGTGGTGACGATGAATGGGCCTTCCTCGAGGCCGACAACACCTAGGTATTGTGGCCCTGCTTGCGGATTTTATTCTCCAGGGCGGAGGTTGGCCGGCCGACGAGGTCCTCCAGTTCGTCCGGCGTCAGCACCGTGAAGTCTCTGTTGGTGAGAAAATTTCGCCCGTGTTATTGATACATTTCATTTTCCTTCGAACAGAATTTTTTTTTTTCCTTTCATCGCGTAATTCATTTATCTACAATAGCGTTAAAATCTTGAACAATGATAAACTTGAAAATCATCGTAATATATACTAAAAATATTAAAATTCGTATCGTATATAAATTCTGTTTACATTTATTGTCCACAAATTGAATAATAACAGTCAATAAACTCCGTGTTTCTCACTGATTGATTATCTGTCGAATGCGAAAGACAGGTAATAAAAATCCCAGAAATAACTTAACAAGCCGATCGTAATAGCCATGCCGTCATCCGTGCTGTTTTAATTACGAAACATGATATATGTACCCACCTGTGTTGAGCTAATAGCATGTCTATGCTGGTGACACTTCTTTGATGCGTCCCGTCCTTCTGAGCAGCCTTTTGTTTCTTGATGCACAAAGCTCTGAGAGGCGCGAGGAACACACCAATCACCAGCAGGCTGCATCCAACGACGATAAGGGCGGTCGAGTTTTGTGCAGCTTCTGCCCCAGGTGCGAGCTGCACCAGGCCTACCACCAACACCACTGCACCCAACAGCAATGATCCAACCACCACGTGTAAAGAATTAACCTTCGAAAACATTGGGAAAAAAAAAAACCTCAATCAATAATCAGCTTCACGTCACAGTTTACAGTTTACGCTGTTTATCGGATCATTCCAGATGAGCCTTATTAAAGAAACGAAATAAAAAGTGTAATAAGAATTAGAATTGTATCCTCTTTCCTAAAAGAGAGATTAAGAACTAATTAAATCAACATTGGATTAAGGTTAATTACGAAAATTGGAAATTTATCCTTCTACGTTCTTATATTCTTTTGTTTCAGTGACCTTGGTGTTATGATAATTTTTTTTCTTTTTCTTTCGGTTACTTTATCTTCTGCTTTTCAGGTTTGCCGATTTAATATTTATCTTTCATTTGGAACGAGATGACAGTGACTCTTGTATTCCAGGCTAGAAGCACGCATTCTGTTTGTGAGAAATTCCTTTCTTCGTGGATGCTGCTTTGAGAAATGTACTCCACAACGTATTTCATTATTCAGAAGATAGTTTATTTAATGTTGCGCCTGCTACCGCCAGCTAGTTACAAATTTGCTGAAACGCGAGGCTCAACTTCGAAGGCTTCTCTTTTGTCAGAGAGCCCTCCTTTATGTACGGAGTTACGCGAAGGCAAACATTGTTCTCTGTGCGCGTTGCGCAGAAGCGAATCAACTCAATTAGAAAATACAATTCTTGAAATACCATCGCAACGGAGTAATTAAGCGAAACAACGAGCAAAACTTCGAGACGAGGCGCCATCTTCGAAAAGATCATTATCGGTTGAATCACAATCGGATAATCGGATAGATAACGCGCATATTTAATGTTCTCTTTTTATGAAAATCGTGACAAACAAGGAAAATGATTAAAAGGTTGTAGAATAATCTGTTTAGGTTGAATGCATCTATTCGACGTTTGGACGACGAAGAGCGGAACGGTTCTAGACGAGAGATAAATAAAAGAGCTCAGAGTGCTTTATTATGCTTTAATCTTTAAATCCTGATTATAGAGATATCAGCTATTCTTCATCCTCCAAGTGAAATTTTTTTTATTATAATTATTTTTTCTCCTATTTTTCGGAATTATCTCGATCACTCTGGTCGCGAAATATCAATAAATTTGAAATGATTTCATATTATTGTATTCTGAAGTTTTCAAGGAGAACGATTTCTAACATCGAAAGCGCGAAAATTCGTACCTCGTGTTTCCTCTCTGTATCTCGCTCTGTAATATAGAGTTTCAAGGCTCTACTTTAAACATTTTAATTAATCGCTCAAATTGCATCATTTTGCTAGCGGATTTAGATTTAGCTCACCGGCACGCAATGTTATCTAGCGAAACACCAAAAACTCGATGTTTCTCCTATTTGGGTAGATGAGGTTTAAACTATTCGTATCACTTTAGCTTTTAAAGTACAAAACATGTAATTCTATTCGTCGTGAAATTCGTCAATTAATTAATCCAAGGAATTGAAATAACACTTTGATCACGTGACTCAAAATTTCACGATTTCATAACACTCTAAATTCCCTTCCCATATAACAATTTTACAACGAATTTCTTTCCTCTAGGATTTTTAACAATCCTTAATCAATTCCTGATTCTCTCAGTAATCGAACACTTTCACTTCCACTAATCGAAATAACAAAAATAACAGACACTGTATACATAGACAAAACCTATATCGTCGATAAAAACAGTTACACCATTTTATTATTATCCCGAAGCACGTATTAATTAAGAAGAAGAAGAAGAAGAAGAAGAAGAAGATGCTGATCGTTAGGTATAAAAAAAAAAAATGGCAACTAAATTTAGTGCCGATCGTCGAGGAAACATGTTTTTCATAAAAATTGCCACGAGAGGATGTGCGAAGTGAGAGGTGGAAAAGCGAAAATAAATTTCAAACGCGGCTCTAACAGTACGCTTTATCGTTCTTAACAAGAAGTTACACGCCGCTTCAGCAGAACGCCCACGAGTTCTCAATGACGTCATTTCCCGCGCGCCGAGAAAATATTCCATTTCTATCTCCCTTCGATCCTCCCCTTTCCTACCTCATTCGCGTAATTCGTTACGCCGCCGCGAAGAAATTCTGTCGCGTCCACTTATCCAGCGAACAATTATGCAAAAGAAAAATCACGATTAATTCGCCACGACTCCGCCGGAGATTTTCATTCGGCGCGGCCGATTTAATCGAGTTATTGTCCGCCGATGGCTGTGGCTACAAAATCAACACGAAATTCTCTCGTTCGATTGAAAGGTGAATTTCCTTGGGACTTATTCTTTTTCCCTTGAGCCACGGTGAAATTCAAGTCGAGGAAAGAAAAGAAAAAAAAAAAAACTGCGTGGTTCATAAAATTACGTTCTTGGTACTCGTACTTGGTATCGCGAGATACCAAGTCGGATTGATATTTCTGGGAAGATGTTAGTCGGAGAATCGCTGTTGAAATGAAATTACTCGCGGTTGGAAACCTAATTGGGTATGAATTTTCGATTGAAACTCTCTCTAAACCCCTGATAAAGGGTTTTATTAATATCTGATAAATGAGTGATGAATAGCTTTAGATTGGAGTTCCAGTGGCTATCTGCGAAGTTTTATAACAAAACGTGCAAGGTTATTTCGGGTCGATAAACGTGAAGATATTTCCTCGAAAAATTCAACAATTTTCGCAATTTAAGACGCGGTTTAAAATTATAAAATTTTCGGAAGAAGAATATGTGAGAGGTCAAATTCAGCGAAATGTCAGGTGTTATGAATCGTAAAATTTTAAAGGCTTATAACGCATGTCTTCTTCAAAATTTTATGATTTCTTTAGAATAAATTTTTATAGGAGGAAAGACAAAATAAGGGTCGTAATTTTGCAACGTTTCTTCCTATACGTGCGTGTCGCTGTTATTTCTTTAATTTCTTAGCAGTGGAGATTTATATGTTAATTTCAGATAAAACGAAAATTAAACTCTAAAATAAAAATTTCATGATCATAGTTTATGCTTCGATTAACTTGTTGTTTTAAACCTTCACCTTTCGAAGTCTCATAGAAATTAACGGTATATTAAATTAGATTTCTCTTGTTTTCTTCGTACAAGTGATACCGATTTTTCTTTTTTTTTTTTATCATTATCGAGTAATCGAGATATCGAATGTTTCAAAGCTGAGAGTCGAAGGCGACACTTTTCTATTACTGCGTTTCTCAAGGATTCGTCAGACGATAAATCGTACTTTTCCAATTAATATATCAATGTAAAATCTTGTAATGTAACCCAGATAAATATTTTCACAGAAAACGTCCTCTGAGCTGAACTTTATCGTTTAGATTTCGATGAGATCAAAAAAATTATTTTCTTTCCTTGATAGATATTTTCAATTTCAATCAGTTCATGCTTCACAAAACTAACTAACGTCGCTAGCATTAATTTCACGTTAATTCGACAGATACCTTCCACATCAGAATTGAATCTCACGTATCTAAACGGACGGGGAATTCTGCTACGCCTGCGGCCTTTCTTTTTCTTAATTTTCGTTGATAATACCAATCTCGACCCAGTTTCTTGGCGGCAATAAAAAATGTAAATCGCGCCGAATACGCAGAAAGTTTCGCGCTCGCGGCTAATTTGCCTTTGAAATCTCAAGTAGAAATCATTTGAAATTCATAAGCGAAGCGCGAACCTGCTTTTCCTTGTTCCCTCGACGAAGTCACCCCCCCCCTCCTCGCGTCGCAGGATTTTTTCTTTTCGTTTCAACCAGCGCGCCTTCAATTCACGCATTCGCACGCGGATCATGTCCGCCGTGGATTTCTCAATCGAACTCACTTTGGAAATTCTATTTATGAGGAGAGGCCGACGCAGACACGGAAACCGATGCAGAATATGACACAATTTTTTACGACATCGGTATTCACCCGAACAAATCGCTGGCAGTCCCGTTTCGCAACTATGAAATTATTTGAAAGTTGCGCGGTTCCGTGAAGTTTCCCCCCCCCCCCCTCTCCCCCCTCCTTCACCCAGTGAATTTAAATGGTGATTTTTACATTAACGTAGATCACTGGAAAATGCCGCGCGAAAGTACGGTATTTGTTGATTAAACGACGTGGATAAACGTAGATGCGTTTCATTTATTTTGTAATCAGGTTGCGCGCGGCACAGACTTCTGACTGTGATTTTTAATCAAAAGTTCTCGGCATTGTCTTTTACGATTGCAAATGTATGTGCTTGCCGTGTGAATGGAGTCAATTGTTTTAATTACCGACACGATTTTTCGTGGAAAAAAGTATGTAACAAAAGATGTTTTATTACCAATCAAAAGGGACTTTAGAAAGACTTTAATCTAATTTTAAATTTTATACAGATAAGTTGTTTTATACCGTGAAATTTGAATTAAGTCATATAATTTCACTTTTGCCACCTCTCTTGATTAAATAACAAAATACAAAAGTGGTAAATATTTTGAAATAAAGTGCCAATGATCCATAAAAATTTGTTACTGTCCTATAAAAAAATGCAGCTGTCTAATATTACGAACGTATTCATTTCGTGATTTTAACGTCCAATAGAAACACCCACGCGTTAAATTATAACGAATGATTTAACTCTTACATACAGGGTGATTCACGTAACTTGCGCACCTGAGGTAACTTTTAGATTACGCGTCCAAATGAAAAATTGTTTAACACAAAAGTTGTGTGGTTTTAAGAGAGGCAAAAATACGGCGTATCGATCTTTTGTATGTGTCGAGGAGTTTCGAAGTTTTCAAGGTTCATTTTTATTACCATACATTTTTTTCGTTATAAATCGAAAGAATATTAAATTCCAAGTAAAAAAAAAAAATATATATATTTACGATTTAAAAGTCATTTCAGGCGTGCGAGTTACGTGAATCACCCTGTATATATATGCATTCTCTCCAGAATAATATTCAGAAATCGCAGAAATCAGTAATTTCAGCGTAACTTATTCGTTTCAGAACGAAACGGAAAGGTATTTATTTGCTTCTGCTGCTGGATATACGCTTCAAGAGGTCCGCAGCTTCTCTTAAAAAATGTAAGAGAAACGAGATCGTATTGCGTTACGTACGTAATATCTTAGACGCTGGGAAAGTAAAGAGCATTCGGATTGAGAGATGAAACGTTGCATCAGCAGTGGTAGAAGTATTAGCGATCGTTTCTTGAACACGTTCGACTATCGTGAGAGCACTCGAGTAGATTGAGAACTTTTTGTCGACGGCGGTAGAACGTGAGCCTTGGAAAACGGTGTTCGACAGAGAAGCGAATAAAGTTAATTAGCAATGGTATTTAAAAGATTTCCGAGGGAAAGCGTGAATGCACGCCCCCGCAATCTCGGGCTTTTCGCTTCGACTTTCGTTTCCATTCTATTTTCGTAATTTCAAAGTTGATTATACAAGTGTGCAACGCCTGCGATCGCATTCTACATTCTCCTATGTAGAAAATTTCAGTGTTATATTTTGTATATGTTGGTTAGTCTGCTTCACTTTATCTGTTAGTGTTTTTTTTTTTTTTTTTTTTTTAATTTTAGATTTAANAATATCTCTTTCTTTTAAAGAAAACTTGTTATCCAATTGCATCTATCGTCAGAGATTAAAAACAATTTTTTCATTTCAAAGAATCAATCACAGTGATTTCGTTTTTGTCCTCATTTCCATCATAATTGCTCGCAGAGAATTCTCATATTTTTGCTCTATATTGTTTTATACTTTTGAAACATTAAAAGCAACTGAACTGTGTCAATTACATGCAACAGATACCGAATTGACCTCTCAACGCGATTGAGATCGATTTCTATTTATGCTTAGGCCCTTAATAAATATTACTATTCGGAATATTATTAATTTTCTTCATTTAATTTTTAGCTGCAATTGTAAAAAGATCCTTGGATTCCTTTTAAAAAGAATATTCAGAAATATACAGTAACAATATGATGTAAAAATATGTACAATATGATGTAAAAATATGTACTATGCTTAATATCACGATCACAAACAATTTCGCCAACTGATCAATTGAAATTGATTACTGAATCTTAAAATTGCTCCTCGTGTTTCTCCTCCGTGATCTTTAAATACAATAGCGTGCGAATATTTTTTCTGGCTACTAAATCTAAGAAGTTAAGTAATATTTTATGTCAAAATACCGCTTGGACGCGTTCAGTTTTATTCAGTTTTTATTAATACAATGGTCCTTACCTTTCCACAGAAATAGTATTCCGGAGGTTCTTTGTCAACTAGCGCCAGCACTGCTTCACTCTCGGCCAAAGGACTTCCAGGCTGACTGCTCCCTATTCTGGATCCTTTTTCCTGGTAGTAAGTTTTGTGAAAGACCTTCACCGAGGGCACTGGCAACGCTGTGATCATCTTTAAAGAGAAACACATCACTCGTAAAAATGTTCGTCGTGTTAAAAAAAAAAAGAAAAAAAGGAAAACGAAATTTTTGCTCTGAAAATTTTACTACTCTCACTGTCTGAACTGATTGACGTGTTACTTGAACATTAAGGTTTTCTTTCTTTTTTTTTTTTCTTTTTTTTGAATACGCCTAGCACGTCGATATTTACTTAAAAATCCAATAAACTGGATATCGACTCTCCTTTTAGAAACAATACGCTGGCAGATTAAGGAGAAAATACAAATGCGGAGTTAAGTCAATCAATCAATAACGAATAGCTTTACAGCTGTGCACCGATGAAATTTTAATTGCACTAGCAAACTATTGCAATTTAAATTTCTGTCGACGGGTAGTAGGCGTGAGCTAACTGCTCGGTAATTTGAAAATATCTTATCGGACATCAGTTCGCACCAAACGTGTCTGTTTCGCGTGTGTAAGTATTCAAATGATTTATTTTATCTTTTAAGTAGAATTAAAAAGTAAAGATATTTTTATGGTTAGAAATCATTCTTTTGTATGCGAAAGGAAGGGAGTTTCGATCATAACACACACACACACACACACACACACACACACGCACACACAAAAGAAGACTCTCATAACAAGAGTCTTACAGAAATCGCAGATTTTATAACTATGTAAGGATCAAACTTAATAAATAAAATCTTCAACTTTATCCTTTGAAAGATAGAAAAACAAAGCTGACATATACGCTGTGTAATAAACACGCCCTAAACTTTAAAGAAAATAACTTCATTAAATTACCTGGTCTCATAATTTTTAATCTCTAGTCTCTAGTCACCAAGACTATAAACTACAAAATAAGATCAAATACCTTCAATTTTACTTATCCACTATAAATTCCAATTTAGATTACTATACTTATATAATAAGTACAGTAATCTATATAGTTGATATATAGTAGACAAATATAGTATTATAGTATTGTAGTATTATAGTATTATAGTATTATAGTATTATAGTATTATAGTACTATAGTATTATAGTATTATAGTATTATATATATACTTATATAGTATTATAGTATCATATAATATATTATAGTATTATAGTATTATAGTAGACTATATAGTTGATATATATAAGTAGACTTATATAGTATTATATAATTATATAAATCTAATAAAAACATTTTGAAAGATTAATTGATTTTACAAGTTTTATTTACATATGATTAGTTAAATTAGTTTTCAGAAACATGGTAGATAGACTGTAAAATGAGCAATCTGACTAATTTGTTTAAAAATAAGGTTAACGAAACATAAACGTGACTAAACGTGCATGAAACATATCACGTTGTATGCCATTGGAGGGGAATATTTTTTATAAATATTTAAATGTCAAATTTCATTGTGATACCTCTTACGAGTGAAAAGTTATTACAAAAAAATGTCACGTGAATTCTCGATCAGCCGGCGCGGCGTGTGGCGTTTCTCGGCAGAAACTTTCCTCCCCCTGGGAAAGGCCTTATTCCACGTTGTTCGAGCGCACAACATCCAACAGCTAACCAAGTCAAGTGCGCTCTGGCTATCCAGGAAAACCTCCGAGTCCACCACTTGCTCATCGATAAATACAGCAATAAACGCGACCCTCCCTTTTTCCGTTGTTCGATCTCAAAGGTAGGTTGCAGCCTGTCCTTGGCTTTAATTTCCCGATCGCTGCCCGACGTCCCCTTTTTCTAGCACGTTTGCACGACAAAAGAAGCATTTCCACGGTGGACGAGTTTATCGTTCGAGCTCAACATGTGGCGGTCCCTCGTCCTTTCGCTATACACCGCGGAAGATTTTATATTCCTCTCCTTCTCTGTAGTTCTTTCGCTTCGGTTTCTTTCCGCTAGAAGATCGATGACAGGGCGGTGGCGTGTGAGAAGGCCCGATGTTTAAACTTGTGTCTCCACACACAGTGCGACTAATGATCGCGTCCTTGGCACAGCTTTCGAAATCTTCATGTGCAGGCGAAAGCTTAGCTTCGTTTTATTACGCGTCTGCTCATGTAGATGCCTGATTGATGCTGCGGGAAATTGGATTCGTTCGTGCTCTGCCGAATTTTGTAACATACACCCGATCGCGACGATCGAACGATAAAATATTCTATATTGTAGCATTGAAACGCTGGAGAAACATTTGTCGTGCAGAACATTTAATTATTCCCACTTCGTGTGATATAAGGATTAGGTGTTTCAACGTATCTCGAAGAAAATTCAAAAAATATCAAATAGGGGATTCTTAACCGATGTTTAGAAATTCTGAACGCTTGGTGATTGTTTTGTATGGTTATTTCTTAATGAAGGAGTTTCTTAAAGCGTCGACGCGGTTTAGATAAATTTGAGAAATTTCTTATTTTATAATGAAATTTCGCGTTGCATCCAAATATTATTTTCAAGGCAGCGATTTTTGGGAAAGTGTATAGTTGACAAAATGTGGGGTCGCTGCGACAAAAAACAGTTCATGCAACAGCGATTTTGCAAAACATACGTAACTTTGGCCCCGTAATATTTATCAAAGTGCATACGTTTGATAAAAGAAAAAAAAAAATAGTAGTGACCTTTCACATCGATTAACGATGGTAATATAGTCACGTCTCAGATAGCGATACTGTGAACGTATTTAGAATCTGCTTTATGATAATTGTGCCGTAGTTACATTTCATATTCAAACGTTTCAATATTTCAGCGATCAATATTTATTCAATATTTCATATTCAATGTTTCAATATTTCAACGATCAATTTTTTTCATCAATATTAGAAACATATTATTAAATATCGTGCAATTCTACTTTAAACGCGGAATACTATTGTTTCCAAATTTCTTCGTCCGTAGTCATCAAACAATGCGTTTGATGACGTGTTATGTATCAGAAACATCAAATATATTTGCTTGAATTTATCAAATAGACTTCGAAGGAAATTGCGTGGTATTTATACGAAGAAGTTCCTTTGATTCAATGTTAAACAAAGAGATTGAATTCAAACATTTCGATGATCTTCGGAAACTCAATTTGAAGATCTCTAAAGAACTTTAATCGGATGTTTCGTCGAGAAAGATATTGTAGTGATATTCCAAACTGTGTTTCTCGAAATCATACAATTTTCACTGTACCGAATATTTTTTTTTCACAAACAGTCAACATTAACTACAATATTGTCAAGATTGGTGGTTGAATTTATATTAATAAATAAAGCTCAAAAGACAGAGCGGCACGCTTGTGCTCGACCTTCGAATCTCAACGAAACACTTAGCAAACTTTAATAAAGAAAGAATCTGCGTGTCCTCGGACATATTACACGACGTATAAAAAAAAAAAAGTATAAAACAAGCTTGCTTATACACTCGTCTCGTATGCTAGTTCTTAGTTAGGAAAATTCAATTTTACCAGCAAGCTTCACTCTCAACGATAGAACGATTGTTCGATGCAACGATCATCGAGAAAAGCGCTGATGATTCCTTAATTCATTCGCATTGGCACTCAGCTTGGTAACAATGTGTGTAACGATATCATTGCAGCAACAACAACAATGTTGCAGTATTAATGCACGATGGTTGTAGCAGTAGCAATGATATTGATGGTGGTGCCAGCAGTGGTGGTGGTGGTGGTGGTGGTGGTGGTGGAAATGCTGGTGCCGGTGGCCTAGATACGTTCTTGGGGCCGACGGCCGTTGCACCTCGGTTATCGAACAGCAGAGCTTGCACCGGGTGCAGCTGCACGGCTAGAAAACTATCGCAGATCCGTTTTTGACGTCCTCCTTGATTTCCATTTCGGAATCGACCGGCTACGTTGGAATTAGCACGCTCGCCAGAGCGTTTCGACTTTTAAACATCGTTGACTTTGCCCGACTTTGTCGATGATTCAACCGATCCAGTTTCGCGTTAGCAGGATTAATGTTAAACGCAGTTGGAACTGCCCGTTTTTTAAGGTCACCAAGTCGCGTTGACGAGGTCCGTTCGATCGCGAGTCTTCGTTTTTTTTTTTTTTTTTTTTTTAANTTTTGAAGATTCTTTCTTTTCTCTCTTCCCTTTTGTTCGTGAAAAGTCGCGGTGACTTGAACTTCAAAAAGAGTGAAAAAAAAGTCTTTGAAAAGCCATCTCGCCTTTGAATTTGACGGAATCGTCTTTTTCGCGCGGTAAATGGATTCTAGGGCCTTTTTAATGGAGGATGAAAATATAATAGAATCGTTCGAAAAGAGGAACGAACAGCTCGATTCATGCTTGGTTATTTGATTTAGAAGTTATGGTAGCTTGGAAATGAGTGTTCTCTCTCTCTCTTTTTTTTCTGCTGCTTTTCGAGCACTGAGATTTTTTTTTTAATTGAGAACTGAGACCGAATAGCCCGAATAATTAACAATTTGATGGACACTTGTATACTTGGGCTGTTGCAAAAGTTGCAGTGATTTATTAGGGAATCTTTTCGTACGGTAAATAATATAGAGAACCTCTATTCAGAATTTCAAATTTCGATGCACGAGTATAATAACATAGAACAAAGATCTCAGATCATTTTGTTCGAAAGATGAACGAGGATAATTTTAATATTAGAAAATTAACACAATTACCCACTGCGAAACTGCAACTAGCGTTTCTGCATTTCAATCTACATAATATAACACATATCACGCCACCTTTCGAAATAATTTAAATCATACCTCGCACAATTTTCTCGTTCATAATAGTACACTAAACTTTCCTGCAATTTCTCGAGCATTTACATTTTCAATTTTAAAAAGAAGCTGAGTTTCTCTTGGAAGTCTTTTTATTATTAAAAAGTCCCCGAAAATTTATCCCGGTTCCCAGAGTGGCGACAATCTGACGATTTTTTTTGGTTTATCATGTCAGCGATAGGCCGTGAAAGGAGGGTAAGTCAAGAACCGTCGTATTTCGTCGTTAATCTCACAAAGGAATAATTCTGCACGAGTTAATGATAAACATGGTCTCGCGTGGCTCACGATTGCGTTCACGAATGGACGAGAGAACAACACGCGATCCAATCTGCACGTGTTGTGTCACCACGCGTTGCATATATCCCGGGTATTCAACTGTGCACGAATTTCCAACCAACGCGCGAGCAACGCAACGCTCGAACAGATGGAGGGAAGCGACAGGGCTGAGTATTTTGCAACCCCTTGTTCTGTTTACCCATACGTTTCGGTGAAAAGCTGCCCTGCGCCTGTTCCAGTAGAGTTTCAACTATTGAATTTGTTCCCATCGTTCTGGCTTCGTTTGAATTAGAAAGCTTCAGCTGTTGTTACTGGCGCAACCTATACAGTTAATTCTTTCCCCCTTTGTTTTCTTTGTGCTGCGTGATTTAATTGAGAATTTTTAACGACAGATTGTTTCAATCACTGATGGACGAGATAAATTTCTAACAGACCAAATATTTCGCTACGATCGTTTGTTGTTGTCATATATTTTTCTAGATTTGAGGATATTATGTAATTATATATTACAAATGTTATAAATGTAATCGCAGACAAACGAAGGAATTTTATCACGGTGTTACACATTCACCCCGATCTCTATAAATTTTGTAAAATCATAGAGACGTAAGAACGGCAAAATATTAAGGACTTGTCATCGAATTAATTCACAGACCAAGTATCAAATTAATCGAAAAAAGTCCAATTAAATTCCAAGGTCGAACTCACTTCAATTGATGACTCTTTAACTTCCTTCGACGATCACGATAAAGTGATTTTGAATTTCAAACTTGTACCTTCCATACGAACGCTTTCTGTACAAAAATTTCAAGAGAAAAAATTTTGAAGGAGAAAAATTAGAAAATTGAGAAAGGACAATCGCGTCGGATTGTCACGAGACAATACGCAACGTCTCCGACATAACTGCAGAACTGTCAAACACACCTAGCCAACACCGAGGTATATACATATATTTCCTCCGACGTATAGTTCGATATCGCGAGCACAGAACAATTAGAAGGAGGCTACAGTACGAAGAAACAGTAAGAGCGGCGGAAACCTAGATTCGCCGTGCGGAGGGGAACTTTCGTCGGCGCGGAACTTTCAAGGCTGCCTCGTTCAAGAGGACCTCGTCAATGGTCGCCGGTGGTTTTTCACGAACCGACCGCCGCCGTTGTAAACGAAATCTCAAGGCCGGCTGCTTGAGAGGACTGTCAACCAGAAGCCGCCCCTTTTGGTCCCGCGGGCTTCGAAAACGCGCGAGTTCGACTCCGATCGAGGGAAGGGATGAAGAAACCGATCCGGTGTCTCGGCATTTTCCAGCCAGGGAATCGTACACGTTTCGCAACGAGACGTAGGTTTACGTGCACGAAGAACGAACGAACGAAGGGGTAACCTTTATTGCTCGGAAAGGCGTAAAGTGGGATAGTGGCCTGATTCCTGGTGTCATGGCTGCAGCTGCATGTGCACCGACCAGAGTGGAACTCAGGCTATAGACACACACACACACACACACACACACACACACACACACACAAACACACCCACACACGGTCCTATCGTTATTAGAAGAGTAAACCTTTCTCTGCAAGGTGACCTCTGAACTTTTNTTACCGCAACGCGTGTTTTTTTTTTTTTTATTTTTTTTTAAATTAGGCCGCTGAAGGTTTTTGATTTCAATATCGCTTAAGTTTAATACGATGAGATGATTGGAAGTGGGAAATGATCTGTCGAGTTCGAAAATGTCAGTCTCTTGAGAATAGTCGATGCTTTCTAAACTGAATCTTTTCTTTCTTTCTTTCTCCTCAGAGAATGTAATTATTTTTTTATAAAAACTTGAAAAGATATATCTCTCGTGCATCTTGCGTCAGAAATGCGGAGAATCTCGACGATGAAAAGACTTTATTCTCCGAATCATTCGTTTCAAAGCTCTCCGTTCTATCACACTGTCGAAACGATGTTAACGAGTTCTAGTCTTAGAAAACTGGGTGGAAAATCTTTTTTTTTAACGATTCGTAGAATCATACGTGAATCAATGTGATTTTATTGGCAAATCTTTTATTTTCTAAATCGTTCGTTTCGAACTCTTCGTCGTTTGATCAAAAGTGCAAGAGAGAATCTGGTAGGACTGAGAATTTTTCGTGTGTGAATTCTATTAATACGATTTTATTGATAAACGAGCATGAGCGATTCGATACATCGAGTGGAGAAAAACTGCCGTTGATTTAAAACGATACGCGTTTCATGAAGTGTGAAGCGGAGGATGGATAAGTGAGAGTCTCTTGAAATTCTGGATGGTTCGTGGGATTCTATTAATATGGTTTGTTGGCAAACGGACGAACGGAGGGAACGAACGTTTTATATTTGATATACTTTCACGCGGGATCACCAGTACCTGGCCATAGAACGTAAATAATTGGAGGACGATCGATAATCTATTTCATGCATGAGGAAATTATCGATTCGGAAAATTGGATTAACGGGACACGGCAGAGTGTTTCGAGTGCAAAAATTAGTAAACAGATTGTTGACCGCGATAAACGGCCCTTTGCGCGTCCACGCCACGCGATTAAACTCTCGGTTTTATAGGAAATAATACCACTATTAGGGATTTAGCTTTCACCAGTTAGTCTTATTAAATATCTCGAATTTATTTATTCCTAAATTAACCAAATTATCCATTTGTGCTAGTTATTCACTCCTTTCTTTCTTTTTCTTTTTTTTTTTTTTGGTCGTTCCAAAGTCGATCTTTGTCACAGAATCATGTGAAATACGTGTCAACCGATCTTATTGGCTCTTTCCCCTTTCTGTTAATTATTCGATCGGTAAAACCATTCGAATAACAAAAATAATCCTTGTTTCTCTTTCTCCACGAAAGGAAAGGGATAATCTAGTATGTTTTTATAGAACTGGTAAGTTACTCGATCATTCGAAGATCACAGAGGAGATACGGAATTGGACAATATATTAAACTAAATATCACAAAAAAATTGCTCTTCAATGCAATGTTTCATGTTCTTCGTTTTTCATGTTTTGCGATCTTCGTATTATAATATCGATCCAACCATAATATGAATTTTGTTCTTGATTATTAGAATCAATTATCATTACGATCTAAAAAAATTGACAAAGGTTGTTTTGAACCCTCGGTTCTTCTTTTAACCGTTCAATTCTTTAATCTAAATATGTTACACACACTTAATCGATCTTCAATATTTCTGTAAATATTAATATTTAACTAGAAATCTGTCGTAGATAAAAAAAAAATTGCTGCCAATTATATCGATCAATGTTGACGAAATACTTTTTGCGTAATAAGGGACTACGTTCTTCTACGTGTTTCTTCGAGGAATTCTTCCGAGATCGTTCGAGGGAAAATTGACGAACGAAGGCCGTCGACCGGTCAGCTTTTTCCATGGAATTTCTAATTTCTTTCTAATTGAACGGGGACCATAGCCGCATGTATACTCCTGCACGATAAAAGAAAATAGCTTGGGAAGTATTTATGCAAATACGCGACTTCGCATGGTGCATGCAAGTCGGTTTTATCGAAGGTGGCACGGCATCAAGGTGGTTCACCTTTTCGCGGAAGGTACCAATCTACTAGGGGTGTTCCGTGCACTGCGTGAAAATAAGCGTTCCACGCCGGCCAGCGGCGACCCTAAGCTGATTTCAGCGAAATCTACGCCGACTATTTTTTATCTCGCCTGCCTCAATTAATCATCCAGATATCCGCTGAACAATTTTCGTTGACATAAATTTCATAAATTCTAAGTCGTTAGCCATTTTAAACGCTGAATTCACCAATAATATCTCCTCTGTATTTTGCTGACCTCCCGCTTTTCAATAGAATTTTCTCCTAATTTTCATTTCTTTCTCAGTTATAATTCACTAATAATATTTCTGCTGATCGTAAAGAGTTTCTAAATTAATTTACGAAATTTGATAATTTCCCTAGCTTTCATTTCATTTCCATTAGTCATAAAACCATTCAATCATACTTTCCTTCATCGATTTCACGTTTCCACCATATTGACATCTTACACGACTAATCTGAGCATTGATTCTCCCAATGTTCGTCTTTTTCTCGTTGATCGTACCAATCAATCATTTATCATACCCGAGGCACGAATATTCGCGCATGAATCGTCTCCGTGTAGTATTGTTTCTCGAAACTATTTCCTCTTCGGTTACTGTCGGTCCGCCACGACGTGGATTACCAGCGCCTTAAAGCTCGAAGCTCCTTCGGTTTCCACGGCGACCCCGTGCCACGACTCTCCCTTCTCCCCCGCCCCCCTCCCCTTGCGAGAAACGGAGTCGAATATCCGGCTTGAATCTCACCGAGACCTAATTATCGACCGTGTGAAAGGCCGGGGATCCTCGTGAGCGTCGAACAACATTGATTTACTTCCCCCCCCCTTCTCGGCGACGAGGGATTCCTCGTACGTTGACTCACGGCTGCCAGCCGCGCTAAATGCAGTTGCAACTTTGGCTCTGGCTCGCTTCCAGCCCCAAACCGTATAACCATATCCCGCCCCGATAGATTCGGTAATCGAGGTCAGTGTACCCCTTGCTTGCTTTGACGTTATCTACTTGCAGAGTAATTTTAATGCGCGCCCCTTTCGCCGAACTTTGGCTCCCGCCTTCCCCCTTCCCCCTCCCCCCGGGTCAGTCGAGAACCCGACGGAATTTAATAAACGAGACTCCTTTGAGACGGATTTTTAGAATCTGAACGAAAGACAAAAGTCACGTATCGTTCGTGATGGCAGGCATGGTTTGAAAGGAGCATGTTTGAATTTTTATTTACGGTGTGGCAAACGGCTAGCTGGATGAACTAGTTCCACACGAACGATAACAAGGGGTGAGGCAAGACTGACGAAGAAGAAGATACGTACTAACGGGGCAAGGTGTACACGCGCGATACGCGCGTTGAAAACAATCGTAGAAATAGTTCATTAAAATCTCGAGAATCGATAAATGGGTCACCGCAGGTCGTCGGGCAATATCTCACGTATCCACGACGAGTATCCTCGATCGTCAACTGGGTCATTCGACTGTAGCGAAAACCGTGGCGATAAAACTGAACAGCGTGCCTCGAATCCGCTTGATACAAGCGTCTGTTATCTTTCCGCGTCGTTGGGAACGGATTCACGAAAGGACGAGATGTAGCTACGCTTATCAGCTATTATTACGTGACACCTGCGCCGACGATCACAACAGAGCAATTAGACAACCTACGCGAGCTAACTTCCATTAACGCAATACGTCCATCAATTATCTATCTAAAGACTCGACGTGTCTAGTCTCCAGCAGGAAACATTAGTCGCTGAAACTTTCCATTTACACTCATCATCACCCACGGCGTCATCCCCTCGATCGAACGATCCTCGCGGTGGTGTTCCTCTCTCTCGAGGAGCACGTCATCTCTCGATCTTGTCCAAATGATAGAAATAGAAAGCAAACAGAGTCTTTCAAGACTTACCGTGATGACTTTCTTTTCGACGTTCTTCTTCCGCGAAGAAATCCGGCGGTCGTCGATTCGGCGGTCGGAGACGCCGGTGTCTCACACAGGTGAGAGAAAGATAGATAGAGAGAGAGAGAGGGAGGGAGAGAGAGAGAGAGAAAGAGAGAGCTCGTTCTCACGACGAACGGCACATCGGAACTCGACACAATCGTGGCAATCGAACGGAGCGCGAGTACTGCACCGCGTACGAACAGCGTACGTACCCAGTGTACGTGTACGGGTATAATATCCCGGGCTGGCGAGAGATCGCTTCGACGGGGTGGTGGTCCCGCGAATACTGAGCCTCCGGAGCTTCCTATCCTGGTCGATAAGCCACCCCTCCGGACCACCCACTCGCGCTAAAGGTACGATCACACCTGCACTGGCTCACGTGGGGGCACGCGGTACATTCACACTTGTTAGCCGCGGACGCACCTTTAACCTTTTCCCGTTGATGATGTACCGACCGGGCTCGTGCACCGCAGAGGATTCGTACACGGTGTGCGTGCGCGTGCACCTGAGTTCCAAAATGCGATCTCGCAGCGTTGTTCTTTCTGTTTGCTCTTGCCATTTCTCACGCTTGTTGTCTTTGTTTCCCTCCCCGCTGTTTGTTACATGGCAAACTGACGACTCGCTACTGATTGTGAGTGTCGCCTGTCGATGCGTTTTGCAGATAATGCACGATAGTGCAACAAGTACCAGGGACGCGGAGTATTTTAGATTTGCCGATGCGGGGTCTCAGAATAGGCTGACCCTGAAAATTTCGGGTATTAGTTCTGTAGAACAGCGACGTCGTGGATTCGTAGATTCGTGTCTGGTTTCAACGTTTCGACTGCTGGGTTTTAGCGGCAGCGTTCGCTGTAAAGTAGTAAAATTCGATGAAAGGAAAAAAATCTCGACATCTGTTACAACTAACTGCTGCTAAATCGCGCAATTATCCGCTTGGTCGTTCTGGAGCGTGAAACTTGTACTTTGACGGTTCGTGAAAGATACTTTTACGTCGTATAAGCAGGTGGGAAAGAAAGTACACTTTTGTTCTCGAAAATTGTTGAAATTCAAACGTTTCTCTAGAATCGCTGGAGAGATCTTCTTCATAATTAAGTCTACCATTATCTTGGAGAGTGAAGTGTTCTCTTTACGACAACTTTTTAAAGTTTGCTTTAAAGTATCATCTTTTTTCTCGTCATTTTATTGACAAAAGGTGTATTGTAAAAGTGAGAGATCAATCTTTGTGAGTGGGTCCAATTGTGAAAAAGAATTTAAGGATTTAAAGAATTTTTTTACTAATTTTATATTATAAATAAAAAGGAATGATAAAAAATGATATATTTGTCTTAGTAAGATATTAATTTTGTTATATCTATTTTTAGTAATTACAAAAAACAAGCGATTTGAAATTTGTTGTTGAACTTTGCATCTTGAATTTTATCATGTACAACTTAATTCCTAATATTTATTTTTCTATGGAGAGTTGAAAGTACAAAAAACATTTTAATAACAGGAATAATACCAGAAAAAGGATAATTAATAACAGGAATAATACCAAGGAAAAAGGATAATTAATTTCTATTCTATATTCCACTATCAAAGGATTAATTATTGCAAAGCTAGATTATTAATTAAAATTTTAATTGTCTACAGTCTATTAAATTAAATATTTTAATGTTTCTTTCATGAATAATATAATTTTTTAAAAATACATAGACGATATACACGTCTGTACAATTGTAAAATGTAACATGTGTTATTTTTTCATTTCACATAATAAAATGGCGTTAATCGACTTAATAAATGATACCGTTGAGAAATAAAACATAATTAAAATGATGTATGTAAGATACATCAAGGTATAGTTAAAATGTAAAAGGCTATAATCTACTTTATGTGTAAAATATAGTGAAATAATTAATATGTAATATAGCAACATTCAATAATAGAAAAGTGGAAACAAATGGGAATACTTTAACCAACTTTCTTCATGTTCTTAACTGACTGTATTGAATTTTATGTACTGCAGGGATACTTTCCCTCGTTAACATACCTTTAACCTTTCTTCTCGACCACTGACATTTTTGCAACGAGAAGCAAACCATTTGATAATACTTTCAACAATGTTTATCTCCGAGTAATTAGCATTATTAGCATTACGTAAAAATGATCGATACTTGTTAGTGTTATCCGCAGATTTTTCATTGCAATTTCTTTTATTTTCCATCAAAATACGATGAAACGAAATTTAATTAAATTTCTTTTAGTTTTAAGCTGATTACGAACAGTATTTTACTTGTATTTAAAACAAAAAAAAAAAAACAGTTGTAACATTCTCTTATTTCGTATAAAAGTTTCGCAGAGAAAAGGGATGACAAAAATAAAAATCGATCACGTCGAATATCATGACAGTAACAGAATAAGTTTCGCTAAATAAATTTCGTTAAATGACAAAACAATAACTAATTGCTTATATAGATTGAAAATTATTATTGAAGTTTAAACGAGAGAAATAAGACAGTGATGAATAGAGAAAAATGAGCGCGAAATAAATAGAAAACGTTGTATAATACTGACATATTTTATCCATTGTGTCTGTAAGATTACAAATGGACAGCGTGTCCATATATTTCAAATTCAATTATATCGAAATTCACTACAGATTGACGTTGACAGAATAACAAATTGCAGCATCGCAAATATTATATTTAGAACGTAACTCTGCATTCTGTAGTCTGAAATACTGCAACGACATCTACATTCATATTAGAATTACAAGATTATTATTTCAATTTTATCAAATGTTAACATCCCTCATTTACGTCAAATAAGTGATATAATATTCTTTTAGATACTCGTCTCATCGTTTATTTATATTTCGAACTACCTACTTGTCCATCTGTTCTATATCGAATTTATCGAAATTAATGAGCCGTATAACAAAACTGATCGATGTCGAAATTATTGTAAAAAAAATATTTGTTCTAAAGAAACTCGATATTCCTTCGACAGTTCACTACGATCAACCTTAAGTAATTAACAAACGCAATGAATTGTACGTAATGTTACACTAATACACATAATGTTTACAATACACGTTTGGGATAGTGATCTAAAAATATCTTTGTTTCTATCTGATCAAGGCACGTGTAATGTTTGCTCAAAAATTATAAATGGAAACGAAGTGAATAGTTTTCATGCACGTCTAACGTAAGACGCAGATTTCACGTTGTCCGTAGCGTTCACGGTGATTATTTTTAGAGCGTTCGGAGTATAGGTGTTACGCTATCGATAAAATATCGATGAGACCTTCTCTGCAAGGTTGGCAGTCTCTTCATTGGAGCTTAACGCGATGCGCTAAACGGCAATGATTAATCTCGTAATTAACCTTGTAGATAAACCAATAATAACGTTTTATCTAACGAACAACATGAATCCTCGAAGCCAATATCGATCTTTGATTTACCAATTGCAATGACGGATAAGATTGTGATTCGTCGAGTAGAAAAATTTGTGTTGAAGAATACGTTTTTTTTTCTTATTTCAACTATCATTTACAATTTTCACTTTGTTTCTGTCAAATGACGATATATATCGTTAAAATTTGTAGTGAATTAAAATAACAATTAAATGGTTTGTTTAAACTGAACAAAAGTTCGATTACCGTACGTTCTAACGGAGTGTGTTAGACACACAGTGATGAAGCGTATGATAAGTCAGACACTCTCACTTTTAACCGATAACGTAATAAGGTAATTCTGAATTTAACACGTGAACATATAATGTATTATAGAGATACAACGTAGCTGTATAACAACAATACTATAGTCCTAACATTTCGCCGTTTTCTTTTAACATTCAGTATTCAATAAACTGGTGATAAAAAAAATCGCATAGCAAATTTTAAGGGGTGCTTGCATAGGGAAAACTTCAGTCTTCAAAACATCCATGATGGATTTAGTGACAAAAGATTGTTCAATGCTTCTAGAGACAATTGAATTTTGACAATTTGACTTCCCTTATTTTTAGAGGTAAAGGTAATCTTTACTTCCTCTTCTGTTGCATGATGTGAAAATTATCATTCAAAAAGACGAACTCGGGATCGCGTTTGAAACAGAGATTCTACGCCTTAAAGTCGAGACCAAGTGCATTATTACACGGTTGTCCTTTTAAAAAGCAACAGTTTAAAATGCCGACAATTTTTCATCGTTAATGATACAGCTCTGCTCTGCATTGTAATTGCCATAACCTTTTGCTATCTACGCCCTGAGGATCGAATAACGAAGAACCTTCTTGAAATCTTTGTGAAACCAACTATTCCAATTTACGAACCTGTCTTCAAAAGTACAATAACTAAACTGTAAATACGTATAATAACGTATACGTGGCTCGAAGAAACCAGTAAATGCGTCTTCGATCTCATTGTTGAGTTCTCCAATGACGATCTATTACGACGTGCCTTCTCTACGTTTGGCAGACAACGTTCGTCCGATGTTTCTCCAAGACGAAATCAACTGCTCGGTTTATTTGCACAAGATGTTTAGAAAGTAGAGAACGCTTGGATTTACATTTGCAACGTCCACAGAAAACTATGGCACGCGCGAACAAATTGCTGAGTTCAGATTAATTAGGACCGGATCGATACGGGATTAGTTTGAATTACCCTGTTCAATGGAACTGTTGATCCTTAGAAGTTGTTTCTTAGAAACGGATGACCAAGACACTTGGCGATGCAGTGATGTCATTCCTTCTCGGAATGGTATTCCTGCGCGTTCCTGCGAAAAAATTTTCGCTGTGCAGACAATTTAATGTATAATATAATGCTCGTTGAAAGTGAAAAAATTGCAAACTTTTTTTATTAACTAAGCATTTTCAATACGGTTCTAGATTTCTCTCACGGGTAAAAAATATTTCACTTTTGGAAAATGTGCAGAACCACGTAAAAATTATACTTCAATACTTGTTGTCACCTTTCAGCGGAGGTGGAATTTAATTAATTATTTTTTGTGCAAAGAAACGTACTTAATTTGAGGACTCGAGTAATTAAATCTGTCTTGTTTGAGTGCTATGTCCCCAGGACTTTGGAGATCATTTTTCTCGATGACTCAGTCGACTCTATATGTCTGACAACGTGGAGGTCGTAAAATTAATATTAACTCACATCATCCATTCCCGATCAAAATTGTCGACATCAATTCACGCATAATTCAGATGTTATGCTTGCTCTGTTTAGTCTCACAACATCCCAGATATAACGCCGACGTTCATATAGTACTGGGATATATTGCTCGCAAAGTAACGTAGGTGTAGTAGGTTACGCGATCTGAATTTGTTCCTCAAGTGTGTTGTAACTCGCATAATTTCGTACGTTAGTTCATTATTGCGTTAAAAAAAATGACTGTGGATTTTTCAGCAAATTTGTAAGCTTGGCAAAAAATTGTTTCACTCACCGAATATTTTATGAAGAACCACTGTATCTTGGATACTTGTACATATTTTTCCATACTTTATACATTTTGTACATTCTGTCCAACTTGGTATTTTCAAATTTCTTGCAAATACAGGAAATAGTCCAATCATCTCATCAATGCCATTTTCAGTGCTATGTGTGAAAACATTGAATAAAAAGATTCATTAGAAGAAACGACCCTCGTTCACGTTTATCTTTCTCCAGAAGAAAAATTAAACAAAATACTCTGGTATTTTTTTAATAGTCTCTCGAGTCATTAATTAAACGATGAAATTATATCTTGTGACAAGGATTGTTTTTGTAAGACCGATTAGTTTTTTTTTTTCAAGAAATAAGTCAAGATGTAGATCACGTTTTTCATAATGTTACTTTGAAGTGTTGTCAGTATAAAAATTTCAGACTCCTTGTTCCCCCCAGTTTCAATGATGTCGGTATGATATTTTAAAATACAAAGACCATGGATTGTAATTGTCATTGTTGGCACAACATCTTGCAATCAATTGTGCATTTGTTTTCCATTTCAAAACCACGTTCTCTTGCTTTTATTTTTAGAGACTAGTCTTGACGGAGGAAATAGAATCATTGTTTCAATCACTGATGCTATCCGTTTGTGAATTAAAAAAATCCTTTAAAACGAGACGAGAAAGAAATTTCCCACCGATATCTCTAACATTCTAATCATACCACGAAAGTCAAAGTTAAATGTTAAGCAATGAGATTCGAGGTGTCGATAATTTACCACCAACTTTACGAAAATATTTCTCTCAATAGAAATTAATACCGTAAACATCGAAGGCAAATTTTAATCTTTTATAAAATAAAAGAACGATGGCCAATGAAACATTAATTTAAAAATGTAAGAAATTGATGATAATTTTTATAATTGACTTTCTTAATTAACACCGAAAATGATTCTTGACTATAAAAGAATATGAAATATGCTTGATACTATCGTGGGATATTAATGTTTAAAATAAGTAGAATTTCTCTCTATTGCTCTTAAAATGCGCAATGAAGGTGACGATCGATCATTTCTACGTCGTTAGTTCTCTCTCTGTCATTAATATCTCGCGTAATTACAATCCGACGCGATGCATTTCCTATTGGGCGTATCTTGCATCTCGTTCCAGGAAGATTTTATTACAGTAATTTGCGTCGCGCGTCTATAAATTTTCTATTCAGCGACGCGTTGGCGGACAAGATCGGAGGAGTTGTGCACAACCGACTGGCAACGAACGAGAGAATCCGTGAGTCAGAATTCTCCCTTGCACGTTTGCTATTATAAATCGAGTAACCTTGTTCCTTGTTGTTCGTTCCGGAGGAACGATGCACAGTTCCCGATCGGATCGTGTATTTTCTTTTCATCTCTCCTCCCTAGGAACAACAATTATTTCAAAAAACATTTTAAACGATACGCGCNTGGGTTTTTTTTTTTTTTTTTTTTTTTTTTTTTTATTCGATCGAATTTCAGTTGAATAGATTGAAGAAACAAAAGTTCGTTCGAAGCACAGCGTGGGTCTGAATTCGTCAAATTTTTACGTTTATCGAGGATAATAGTATTTATTTTTAGGTACGTGATATCGCAATTTTGTTGCACTGTTAGCAGTATCCTTTGGCACAACGATGAATTTGAATAATCATTAGATTATTATTGGATGTAAAATTTTATGGTCGTTTTACCTGTTTTCTAAATGTCTTTCAACGAAGTCCACGCTGCAATAAACTGCAATTAGAAAATATTTACGCAAGGGATAGCAAAATGAGTGAGAGTCAGACGTAAGGATTGAAATTTATGATTCGTCACTGTGACTGCGAACGTATACCATGGGGACAAGAATTTTTTTTTCATTTCACAGAAAGGTTGGTCGTAATTGGAACTCCCCCGTCTGTTAGTGAAAACGTTTTATTAAACTCTGAAAGTTACAATAGCAGTAGAGTTCTGTTTTTTTTTTCTTTTGTCTGTTACTTACGATTTTTTCTTTTTTTTCTTTTTTTTATTTTTGTTGTTGTTCTTTACTGTTAGAATCACATACACAAGGTTACAGTACTTGAGGCCCTCCATGCGTAATAATTGCGACACATTTCCGTGCAAACCTCAAGATTCGTCGTAATTCCGTGTTCACGTTCTCTCGTTAAGTTAAGAAATAATTCAGTCTTTCCGGAAATCATTATTACGTTATCTTAGGGCAGAGGCGTTTGTCCCCGCCCCGCCCCACGAGCTTGAGACTTTCAACGAAACTATCGAATGAATGACAATTTGCAATGAGCTGTAAAGAACCGTATAACACTTCTGATTTATCAACATGGCGTAGGTATCCTCGAAAATAAAACTAACTTCCTCGACAATCGCTTTCGAATTAAGGATCGCGCGAAATAACGTGAACGCGACGCTGAAGCTTTTTTAAATTTAAAACCTTAGAGTTCTATGTTCTAGGTTTTGGAGAAAAATATTTCTCTGAAAATTCTCCTAGTCCTTTACTTCTTCCTTTCTTATTTCTTGCAGAAGATCGAGTAAAAGTAAACGAGAAGCTTTCCAAAATCGACGCTCGTAGCATTCTTATAAAGATTTCCAGTCGTCTTCGTGCCAAATAAAACATTTCAATCGTCTTTACTGCCAACAAAATACTAAAGAATTAAGCTGATTCTGTTTCTAATATTTTACTACGTAATTTTATTATTCCGTTCATTTTCAGAACGTATAAAAATATTCTAGAGAAACGCAGAAAAGAATTGTTCAAAAAAAAAAACTCACGATCAAAGACATAAATTCAAAAAAAGAAATTTCGAAATTTTGATACTGACGTCCGCTGATCGATAGTGCAGTATCGTTGCAATCGTAATATCCTTGCGTTCACGTTATTTCGTTGCATGATCGTGCAATCAGAAAGGAATCAAAGGCTTCTGTACACTCTGTCACGAAACTTCACGCACGAAGTTACGACGAGCTCGGATGCGACAAGAAAAATGATCACGTCGTTCATACATGCGAAGTCCCGTTACATTACCAGGTAATTATCGAGCCGAGTGTGCGATAAGAAGGTTCCACGATAATCGTAACCTGCACGAACCTAAACTTTCATGAGATACGTGCACGTATGGCTTTGTGTGTAAACGTACAATAAACATTATACCGAAGAAGTAGCGTATATCATATATATATATATTATTCTTGTATATATGTATATATACACATACACATGTATATGCATATTTTTATATGTTGCACTTAACGTCGCTAGGAAAATATTCCTTCTTGAATTTTTTTTTTTTTTGATAAAGTTTAAATAGAAAATTCTAAAGCGGAAAGAATAATGTCTTTGAAAATGTCCATTAATATATATTATATGTATATCGTAAAGTGTTGTAACTTGGTAAAATTAAGTTTGGAAAATTCTGACCTACTTGCGGAGAAAAGTTCTTCTACACTTGCACGTGAATGAATGTTTTGTAAAACATATGTGTGAATATGTATATATATATATATATAATTGGAAAATTCCATAGAATATATAACTGGTTAATTCCGTAGAAAGATGATAAATATCATCGATATTATTATTTTAAATTAAAGTGTCTGGATACTTCCCAGCGATGAT
>NIPQ01090657.1:0-23182 GCA_002806875.1 Lepidotrigona ventralis hoosana
AAAATAAATAAATAATAAATTTCATAAATAAATAAATAAATTTATAAAAATAAATAAATAAGTAAATAAATTTCATAAATAAATAAATAAATAAATAAATTTATAAAAATAAATAAATAAATAAATAAATTTCATAAATAAATAAATAAATAAATAAATAAATTTATAAAAATAAATAAATAAATAAATTTCATAAATAAATAAATAAACTTTCATAAATAATAATAATAAAATAATATAAAGTAAATTTCATAAATGATTGAAACCAAAAAAAAATACACTATATAACAAAGAAAATAATTTTATTCGTACTAAAAATCGAGGGAAATAACGAAGAAGTTTCAATACAAAGCAAAAATTTCATTCGGCGTGCAATTTGGTACACGCGGGCACTCGTAAAATTATTAAGGAAAAGTAGCTATCCAAGCGTCGAATTCTTTACGTTAACAGGGGAAGGGGAAGACTACTGGATGACAGAGCAAATCAGCGTAGTCAGAAGTGCACGGTGCAGGTAGTACTATTTTAAGTATCGAATGTCTTATACACGTAATTGATAATCTGTACTAGCCGAGTTGTTGTCAGGCACAAAGTTTACCCAAGACTGTATTTCTTAACTGTACTGTGAAAGGAACATTTGCGACGAACCTCGTTCAGGCTAACCTCAGATTGTGTAAAAAGACCGATTAATTTACCATGCGACGACCATATAACGTACATTCTTAGTACATTCAGTAAACGTATGATTAACCTCCGTGCACGATTAACTGGCTGCACACGATGGCTACGGGAAAACGAAGAGGCGTGCACACGTCGGCTGGTGGTAGCTCCGCGATGTTCGGCTCGTCGGCAAGTAACTTAAGGTCGAGCGGCCTAAATTTTCGTCCGAACTCGACGCAGGAAGACAGAGGCGGAACTCGTCCGACAGCTGCCCCAAGCTCCATAGGTCTCGTACTTGTAACGATGTTTCTGCACGTTTGCAAAAAGTCTCTACTGTTCGATACGAGGCTGAAAGTTGCTATATACTGCGGCGCGATATTCGTGGTGTCGTTGATAGCGGATGTTATCACCATGCCACGAACGTATTTCTCGCGTCCGGACAACGCGCTCAATCAGTATTTCGTGAAGTGGGGATGGGGATGGTTACTGACCATAACCGTTCCATGGGTCGCGTTGACCGCGCACACGCTTGGATGCGGCCGTAGGTCGATCTTGCTGAAACATCTTGCCCGGCTGGTTTTGGCCACGATCGCATGGTTACTATGGACGAAATTGTTCAATTATATCGAGACGAACTACGGTCGTTGTCTCAGCACGAAGGACACGCAGCTGCAGACGAAAGCAAAATGCCTGCAGTCCGGCAAATTTTGGAGTGGTTTTGATATATCTGGGCATACGTTCATCCTTATATACTCAAGTTTGATCCTGGCGGAAGAGGGCTCTTCGTTGGTAGGCTGGGAGGGTATAAAGGACTTGATTATGCGCGAGGAACACTCGCGAGTTACCCCGAACGAGCCCAGTACTGGACCACTCCGCAATCTTTCTAACTCTGACCTGGAGTTTCTAAAAAAAGCACATAAAGCGCTTACGCCTTATCTAAGAGGTCTTTTCGTTGCAATGACGATGCAACAATTACTATGGGATACTATGTTGATATCCACGATGCTTTACTATCATATTATGATAGAAAAATTCCTTGGAGGTGTAGCCGCCGTTTTAACGTGGTACGTCACGTATCAATGGTGGTTTAAGTCGCCGAAAAACTCGTTGCCTGCGCCCGGTGATGGTCTGTTCAAGTACAATGAAATAAAAACACATGACAATAATAGTTCGGTTAGATCGAGACGTAGCACGCTCAATGGAATCAATAGATTTATGGGACTTCCTATTCGCACGAGTCAGGATACTGTCGACGTAAGCAGTGCTAACAGGCAATCGGATTCTGAGATAACTGCTTCCAGATTATAAAATTATCACAGTGGAATTGATCAACGTTTCCGATACATTTACATTGATTTTTTTTTACATGTATATATGTTAAATGTAAAAATTTAGTACTCCGAGATGCTCATATTTACTTGAAATAATCCTAATAATAGCTTCACCTATCTCTTAAATTATACAGCTGTTTAAAAATTAAAATCTTATCTGATAGGAGAAAGCATTACTAAAGTAATATTCTATGGAATCTTGTATATATAGCCTTTTTTTATGTACATATTTTCAACATTTGGATGAATTGTATTTATTGTACTGATGTGGTTTTGTTGAATGAAAGCTGTTATTTTCATTTTAAAGTAAAAATCAATTACGTAAGTATATTGCGATCCATCCCAATTTATTTTCTAATTTGTATATAAAATATTAAACAAAATAATTTTTCTACCTCTTCATGGACTGTTCAAATCAACTTAAATCAACTAGAATACAGCTATATGTATAAACAACGTCTTGATCTTATGATCTTGTTTTGTAATTTATACTTAATAAACTATTGTTAACAAAGTGTTCGTCCTGTTAATAAAATGTTTGTATTAAAATCACACACATATATATATATATATTTTTATTATGAATTCACAAATTTTATTGTTATCTGTTTACGCTACTTTGAAGAAAATTAATTTACATCGTCCTACTGGAATTTGTATGAAAGAATACATTCTTTTTAATGAACTTTTACATCCCTAAGTTCATTCATCTAGTATATTTATTTATGTATAGCAAAATCATATTTTAATCACGTTATTTATTTCGCATGTTATAATGAAATTTTTTTTTTATAATTTTTGCAATTGTATATATGTAACGTAAAAATAGCTGTATAAAATATTCACACTTTCTAATAATATATATTTTATAATATATATATATATTCTCTTAGATAAAAGTATTGTTTGAATTAATTCAGTTTTGACTGAACTAATAATGATAATGTTACAATAATCAACTTAGTTTGTTAGAAGATAAAAAAGAGAAGTTACAGAATATTTATACTGGCGCGACATTTTATTGTCGTTTAATATCACCAAACTTGCTTGTATTTATTTAAAAACAGTAGTTTTGCTATAATAATAATAGATATATCGTATATTTCAACAGAATTTTTCACTCACATATAAATAAATTACACGTTTGTTTTCATTTACGTGCATTTGGCAGTTTTAAGACGTTATTTTGCAGTTTATTCTTATCCTAGATCTACAAATTATTATGATCATTGAATTCTTACAAAGTATATCGATTCGAAGTTTTTACATATCTATTACTATTCGCATACAGGCATATCCGTACAGGATAGAAATAAATCTTTGGTCTTGGCTATCATAAGTGAAAAACATGTAAGGAACTTGCCGCGAAATTGATCTTGACCTTGAATTTTACAGTCAAAATTTTTTTTGCTTACATTTATATTCTGCGAGTCAGTCGTTGATTTCGTCAATTTGTCATTTTTTTTGTCATTTTTCAAGAGTACGATTAAGTTGCAACTCATAATTCTTTGGACAAGTTTAATCTTCCTGATCTTGCAGCAGTTTTTCCATCAAGTGTATGATGTAAAATTTGCCTATGATAAATAAGATCAAACATTTCTTTCCACCCTATGCATGTGTAGTGAAGCACATATAGTTTTAAACTTCCACAACAACAAAGAAACTACAGTGATACAGTTTACATTATATTTGCTTAACATTGTACGCTGGTTTACACGTTATCGAAAAAACAACTCAGAAGTTGAATATCAACATTATTATGGTTAGAAAAATTTGTTAAATTAGAAATGCTTTTTTTGTTCTGATATGAATTTTCCACTCTGTTTTTCATATCACACGTTTATAGTAGCTAATTATGTATACTTAGGAAATATTTGTGTTTACATATGTGTACATACATGTTTCCAAGACAACAAAAGTATGCTGCATTAAACTTTTGATCTCTTACGTGCAATTGCATCTTCTACTGCTTTAAGTTGTTTCAACAATTCCTCTCGTCGTGAACTTGCTTTCTTTGCCGCTTTGGCTGCAGCTGCAGCGACGCTTGCTTTACTGTCAATCAACGGTGGTGATTCTAAACTTCTTTTCTTCCCAGCCATTAAAGCAGATCGATCAACTTTTTTCACTGCCGTAGTGTTATTTGGCGGCTTTAATGTAAGTTTGATTTGTTGTTTAGTACCACTAAGCTTCAAGGCATCGATACCCTTGGAATCTTTTCGTGTTATTGGCGGAGTCGAACCTTTCCTTCGACGTGTTTCACTGGAAGAAGAGGAATAACTCGATTCGCTAGAGTCACTACTGCTACCGCTGCTTTCAGAACCAGAACTACTGTGCGACGACCTTGAAACATATTTTTTTTTCTCACATTAGTGATACATACATCGTGTATCATTGTTTCTATTAACACATTGAGTTTTAAATTTTATTAAAATTAATGAAATACACTTTTTACATACATACATATATATATATATATATTTTTTTTTACCTCGATCTCGATCGACTTTTAATAACTTTAGCCACTGCGGCAGCTGCTATCGCTGCTTTGTCCCTGGCTTTTTCATGATGACGCTGATGAGAAGAAAGCGGACTCGGTGCAGGTGGGTTAAGACCAGCACGTCGGTGAAGCGTACCAGTTGTAGGGGAAATGGAACCTTTAGGTGGACGAGGAGAAGGAGCAGGTGGATTCATTAACATGGCACCACGTTGAGGTGCAGCAGCTGCAACTGTTGGAGGATTAGAAGGTGGCGATGTCACCACCACTTTCCCCTTACCAGCACCACGAGTTCTAGAAGGAGGGGACGGTGAACGGGACCTGGATAGGGAGTCGTAAGAACTGTAGCTAGAGCGGCTCGAGCTACGGCTAGAACTAAAAACAGTATACAGTACGTTTGTACTTTTTTTTTTTTTTTTTTTATAAATATTAAAAAAAAAATTATTTTAATTTGATGTTTAGTAACACAAAAATTATATTCTTTATATTATTTCTATAATTAAAAATAGTGGTTACCTTGTCGATGTATATGAAGAACCCGAAGAATATGATTGTCTTCGTGATCGTCGAGATGATGCATTTCGACGTACTGTACTCGGAGATTTCCGGCGCATCCAAGGATCTGCCCATTCATCTCCTCTACTTCTTTCTTCTGGTGGTGGCTCCTCCTCTCGCCAAGGTTTCGTCGGTGGAATGCGTTCCACTATGACTTCTCTTGACGGACGTTTATGTTTCTTTTCATACTTCTCATAATATTCTCGTTCTCTATCTCGTTCCCGCTCTCGTTCTCTTTCTCTTTCCCTTTCCCTGGTATGTGGCGGTGGAGAAACAGAATGAGGTGTTCCCCGAGGTATTGCGTGATAATCAATACGTTCTCTATATTCAGCAGTGATTCGAGAGTCTGCTTTATAATGTACCCTCCTTAAAAAAAGAGAAGGTATTTGAATATTTGTTTAAAAATCAATTTGATTTATGATTTTAATAATAAGTATTATAAATAATACCTATAATATTCTGGTGGTGCTGCTGGTGGTGGTGCGTAATAAGTATCAGGCTCATCGATGTATCTTTCTGGTGTAAGCCTTGGTGGTGGTATCCTCCTAGGTGCTTCTCTAGGTGGCCATCTTTCAACAGGTGGTTCTGGACTAGCTGCTCTTACATAATATCCTGCTTCCCTATCTAATTCATCTTGTCCTAAACTTAAGTTCATCTTCTTTTCTTCGAAATCCATGTCTGATTCCTTGCGTTTGTTTGCTTTACGCATCATCTGCATGAAGAAAAGATAAAATTATTTCTTATAGAAATATTATAATGTATAAAACTTATTTTAGTTTCATTACACTTTTACACTTTCTATTTTTCTTAGGTTTATAACTTTCTCTATTCTCATAGAAACAAAAACAAGAAAGTAAAATAAGAACTAAATATTAAAAAATATACGGTTACATACAAAGAGAGAAAATAAGAAAAAAATTACATTTGAAGTGTTTATTGTATCAGTATGACTACATACAAAAGATAATGACGTAGTTTGTTTCAAATAGAAACTTACTTCTTTAGCGTGTCGTAATCCACGTTCCCACGCAGATTCAGTAGGTAAATCTTCTACTTTCGATGTATGTGATGGTGCTCCATACCCAGGTAATGGTCGCACCATGTTTGGCCTATCAATGTGCGGTCTGAATTCGTGCGGAGCAGCTGCATGTGGTGGATATGCCATTGGTCTTACCATATCAAACATAGTATAATTTCCCTTGTCAGTTACACCTGGATGTAAAAATCTACAGCTAACTCCCCATGTACATTGACCTCGGTTATAGAAGCGGCAAACAGGCCTCGGTTCTGTTTCTTCCGGTCGAACATCATCACCATCACTAAGTTCTCCTTCTTCTAATTCAGATTCTACTTTTTCCCCATCTTCTTCTCCTTCTTCCTTATCATTGACATCGCCGCCACCCTCTTTTATTTTCAATTTATCTTTATCTTTGTCTTTTCCGTCTTTATCATCTTTGTCTTTGTTTTCTTTGATAACTGATCCTTCTGTTTCACCTAAAAGTAATATTTTTAATGTAATACTTATTTCAATCGGAAAGAATTCATGAATTATTTACCTTCATCACGTTCATCTTTCCATTGGCCATCAGCTTCGAAATCTAATTGCTCACTTTCTTCTGTTAATCCAACTGGTGCATGTTTATCTTCTTTTTCTATTTTCTCGTTATTCATACGTTTCTCTTCATTTTGTTGATTTTCTTTCAACATTGATTCATGTTCAGTAGTGCCATCAACTCCATCTATACTTTCTAGATCAGAAACATCTGATAAATCTTCGCCATGTGTAATCGGAGTAGGTTTTGATTTAGTTATTGATTCAGGTTCATCTTCGATATCTCCATCTGAAATTTGTTCTCCATCCAATTCATTAAATGAAGCTTTTATAGGTGGGGAATGAGGCGGTGAATGTTTTTCTGATTCTTGATCATCCATGGGAGATGCTGGACCAGATTTTGGAGAACTTCTCGCAGACAATAATGATTTCGGTGAACTACGTCCGGATCTAGGCGACTTTGGTGAACTCTGTCTCGATTCACTATTTTTATAAGAATATGATTTAAGAGAATTGTCTCCAGATCTTTGTGCATCTACTTCCAGTTCAAACTGTTTAGGTTCTGCATCTTCAAGATGTATAGACTTAGAATCTTGGGGAGTAGATGATCTCTCATCTTGTATAGGAGAACGAGATAAACTCCGATCAGTTCTTGGTGAATCTAAAGAATTGTTTTCTGAATGATATGATTTTGGCGAAGCAGGTGGTGATTTTGATAAACTACGAGCTGATCTTGGAGAACCCACTTCACTAGGAGAAGCTAATCCAGATCTTTGAGATTTTGGAGATATTGGTGTATATCTCGGGGATTTTGAATCTCTTTCTGATAAAACAGATCCAGGTGACTTTCCTCTTGAAGAAATAGAACTTGCTCTAGATTTACGTCCAGATATAGACGAATGATGTGAGAAGTTTGGTGATGCCACATTGTCAGCTGATGCAACACGATCTCTCCTTCCATCATAACCCTCAGAAGAAGAACTTTCTGAACCAGAGTCTGACATGATGAAATATTCTAGCCTGTAAAAAAGTTATTCTCCTTTACGACATATATAATAATGATTTGACTAGAAATGGGACCACTGCTTAAACAAATTGTTAATTCCCCTTACTTGAGAGGTGAATTTTTTAGCCGAACCGACCAAATGTAGCACTGAAAAATCTGCATCAGTAGCATCGCAGGGCTTACCTGTATCAATAAGAGCCTGTGCAGTACTTGCTCTTGAAGGCACAATGCGAGCAATCCATACCGCGTCGAACATACTTTTTATATCACGTTGATAACTTTTTCTTACTAACAACTTTAGTACTTTATACATAAACTTTATACATAAACTGAACTTTTTTTCACATTTATAATGCATACTGTTAATTTTCAGTATTTCTTGTCCGAACTTTTTGTTTTAAACTTTAAACTTTCAACTCGAACACAACACAAACTAAGAAATACCGGTAAACCGTTTTGTACTGCACTAGAAACTATAACGAGCGTACTTTCAACCTGTAAGAATGTCTTTTGGACATGGAGAAAGAAAGAACAAAGGGAAAAGGAAAACTTTAGGAAAAGAGAAACTAAAGTATTGTATCGTATCATCATATAAGTGAGACTACATAAAAAACTAAAATCAGTTGTCTTTCTATCGTGTCACTTAAAATTTGTATAAAAAATAATGTAATCGTAATACATAGTAGACAGTTATTAGTAACAGGAAAACTAACTATTGAGTTGATAATGAAGAAAGAACAAGAAATTATTAAAAAGTAAAAAATGTTTATATATAAATTTTTTAACTAGAAAATAATTGTTTATGTAAATACTATAAAATAGAAATATTTAATATTTATTAAATACACAGAATCTAATGTATGTAAATTGTTAATATATTACAGATTGAAGTAATAATATTTAAAAGCTCAATTAGAAGTTAATGTCACATCATACAAGTTATCATAAAGAAATATTTAATATTTATTAAATACACAGAATCTAATGTATGTAAATTGTTAATATATTACAGATTGAAGTAATAATATTTAAAAGCTCAATTAGAAGTTAATGTCACATCATACAAGTTATCATATCACAAAATATTGCACATAGCATTAATTCATACCTAAACAAGTATACCTATTTTTAAATTTGATAGGCGTTTTTTAAAGTTTTTTTAAAATAAATAGAACATAAGAATTTTAACAAAAAAAAATTTTAACGAGAAAAAGAAAATACGATGAAAACGGAATTTTGATTCAAAAATAAATTTTGATATTAAATTTAATACCAACTGGTTGTGAGCAACATGAAATATACATGTTAATAATAAAAATATATTTATAACGCAATAAAACTTTGAAATGAATTTAAACTACAACCAATAACTCATTCTTTATCTCTTATTTTACGATTCGCAANTATATATTTATAAATATTTGAGGTTAAAACGTTGTAATGTCGTTAAATATTACTGCGTGTCAATCTGTAGAATTTCGAATAACAAATGTCACAGAATTTTGCGTATTATTCATATGAAAAAAAAAAAATATGTATATACTCGGTTGAGTATGTCTCGAGAGATTCTTACCTTCGTCGTCCGTGTGCCTCCGAGGCTTAAGGTGGCCGGCGTCACTTAGGTATTGCGTATTCAAGTTATCGCTTTTGTTCCCGTCTTATTCCTTTTCAGACTGACTCAACTGCCAAAGTCAAATGTTCTTACGTTCCGAACTAATTCGCTGTCGCAAGATCTCGAAAGCAGAACAATGCGCAGAACAATGCACAAATAAAGAAAGCCCATAAAACGCAGAAACTGAAAACCCTTCTAAGTTGTAAACCATTAACTAGTCGTAACATAGATAGTCATACTCTGTAGCTACCATTTACTATCCACACATAGTCATAACCTACATACATTTTTTTTTTTTCGTTAGCGATTATGAATTGTGACAATAGATTCGGTTTATCATTAAAATCTAACAATAGATTAGGTTTATCATTAAAATCTACCTTTCCCGAGCTTAATAACAATAATTTCGAGTAATATTGTAGAGAATTCAATTCACTTTAAATCATAAATTCCCATTGCTCGCTACGTGCATCGTGATAGGTCGTCAAAACTTGACCAATCAGATTTTAGCTTTCAAACTGCATTTGCAGTTAAATCGTTTAAAAGACGCGGATTGAGTTGTTATTGATTGATATTTGAAAATAGTGGAAAAGTAGTATATGTATATCAGAAAATTGTTATTAGATTCACTATTTTGAGGAAAATGATACATTAATAACGATAACATAATTTCTCGAATATTGCAGATTTATTAAACTAAAAGGTTATAGCTAGAAATTGCATATACTATTTGATCATACAATGAATGATTTAATACAGCCAAGTTTTTTCTGGATTAGAGCGATCCATCATTGACATGAAATCAGTACGTTCATCCATTAACACTTGTGTTAATTTCGTAGCAAAATTTGGGTTTGTCTTTATCTGTTGAAGTAACCATTCTACGGGTATTCTGAAATTAAAATATTTTATATTATTTACATTGTGAAATTAAGTAACTTATTATTGTTAATTATATTTGTATTTCTTATTGTTAATTGTATTTGTATTTCTCTTATTAATTGTTGTAACTTATTATTGTTAATTATATTATATTAAGTATTTCTCTTATATTATTGTAACTTATTATTGTTAATTATATTTGTATTTCTTATTGTTAATTGTATTTGTATTTCTCTTATTAATTGTTGAATATGCAACATGTTTCAGACTTAAATGTGAGAATTTATTATTATACTTTTATCTATATATAAAAAGAAGAAAAAAATGTTATACAAAATTTATCGAAAAATAGATTATTATAGAATTGTAAACAAATATTATGAAGTAGCTCATTATGCATTTTTTTTTATCATTTGATTTTTACTGACAGAGAAAGACATACTTTGAAACAAACATTTATTCAACAAAAGCAACTTCGCATGGAAAACTAGCGCAAAGAATTAATTTTATTGAAATTCAACGAAATTCTCAAAGACTTTATAGAATCTATATACTTTAATTATTTCAATATCAAGCTTGATGAAATTAAAAATTATTTTTTATTGTATTATTATTATTAATGATATGAAATTATTAGCACATGAAAAAAGACATATATTTAACGACGCAGTCTGTGTATAATGAAGAATAACATTTCTTCTTGCTTATTATTTCATATATACAATATTTGTTGTAATGAAGAATACATTTTTTCTTGCTTATTATTTCATGTATACAATATTTGTTCAGAATTCTATAACAAAGTGTTTGATGTCGAATTTTGTATAATACTTTTTTCTTGTTGCATAGATTGAATCCATAGATTAAATCCTCGCAGTTTGAGATTTTAAGTTCGAAAAACACCACGTGTATATATATATATATATATATATATATATATATATATATGAATTTAATTTAACAGAATATATATGTATACCTTTGTGGGAAATAGCGTAGAAATGTAGATAAAATTCGTTCCTGTCTATTAATTTTTGGAATATCAATACTTTGCCTCTTCCCGAAACCATATGCCGTAGATATAAATTCAGGTTTAAAGTCTCGAATTACTCGTGGTTTTGCAGGATGTTTTACGAAGTGAGAATTACGATTTTTAGACGTGGCTATAACAATCCCCGTGGCGAAAGCCAAAACAATGATGATAGTTGCTCGCATGATTCGCTAATATGAAAAAAAGGATTCATTAATTATATTTGTACATTTGGAAAAAGTTATACAATAAAATCTAATTCCTTAATTTATAACGTAGCTTTTGAGGAGCAAAAACTGAGAATGTTTAAGGGATAAGTTTACTTCTGAATATTCTAAAACAATAGGTTTGTTAAAGATAAGCATCAAGTTTTATATTTATCGTATTCATTTGAGAAGATAAATGAAATAATTTTTAGCATTTGTTGAATATTTATGGAAGGCAGTTTAATCAACTTTGAATATGCTTAATAGTATAGAATGCAGTTATCCATATTTCAAATCATAAGAATACATTTGTGATATTTTGGATAATTGGATTAAGAAAATCTAATAATCAAGATTTTTATTACAAGCGAACATGTATATAGCAGATAATAATTGAAATAATAATGAATTAATTTTTGCAGGATTATAATAATTAATGTTTATGATTATAATTTTTAATAAGGACAATTTTGATTTTGTATATTGAGTGGAAAGTTTTCAACCATCTATAAATGATTTCAATTTAAGTTTTTAGTAAAAACTTAATGCTTTAATTTAATTTCTTACTTTACTCATTTGATTTGTAATTTAAGTATTTATATGTAAGAAAAGTTCTGTTTTTATAATACAGTTTACACATAAATATACATTTAAATATACACTTACACATAAATATACACATACAGTTTACATATAAACGAAACATATATATATTTACAGGAATTTTTGTTTCTTATGTTAGACAACATCATATTGCTTATTAAGATAGTAAATTATACATTTTCCAGTTAAGTAGAAAATTTATATTTTGTATAACATTTAAATATGAGAATAAAAGAATTATATGATTTTGTCTTTACTTATTATTTGTTATGTATTTTTTAATGAACTTCTTACGAAATTATGAAGAATTGTAAAATTGAACTTAGATTCAAAATACATATATTCACAATACATACCACGAGATGATATTACTCACGAATGCAATATAAATAGAATTGAGAAAATATACTTACAGTTTCATTTCTTGTCTTTTTTAAGTATATAATGAAATCAAATAAAGAATTAAAATATCATAGATTTGAAACATCTATGATATTTAATATTAAAATGGTACTTAATATTAAATATTTACGAATATTTAATATTAAATATTTATTAAAACAGAAAAGATATATCTTATATAATCAACATAAGATGTAACATATGTGTAATAATATTACCACATATGTGTTGTTTACCGCCTGTAATAATATTACTATTAATTATAATAAATATATAATGACTTTTGCTACAAATTCTTAGCTTCTTTTTTAAATTTCAATTTCAATTATAAAAGATGTAGTGCAAATATACAAAATTGTTTGTAACAATACGTTTGCAATAATAATGAAAACGTAATAAACACTTTTGCTACACTTTTATATCAGTACGATATTTGAAATCTTGAAAGATTACAACTTAAATTTTGAATATAAATTGTACATGTAACTGCACGTACGAGCAAGAAATACTGCGCCCGCTGTTTATCGCGGTATCTCTTTTGTAGCAGACCGCCGGCATCGCCGTTGCAGTCGCCGCTGACGCCGTCCTTGCCGCCTACACGTTCATCGATAATGTTATTTTATTTGATTTATTTATTTAAAATCGTCTGTGTAGCTTAGAATAATGTAAAATATAATAAAAGAAAAATAATTTTATTTTTTAAAGTATCTTAAGGGCTGCTGATGAAACTCAAAGAAATATTTAATGTCTTCTTGTAATCTATCAGGAAATGAAGCGGCCGTTGGCGTTTGATGACGGCCGTTCTTGCCGGCAAAAATCTCTGCGTCATTTCTTTTATCGGTTTGTTAACGAAATATGAGATATGACACAATTTAAAATTTGCTAAAAAATTACACAATCATGACAACGTTTACGTTGGGCTTAAAAACATTATTTCAATGTAATTTAATTTAAGAATATCGGGAAAATGGTTCAAGGAGCGCCGTAACGCCGCCGTTTACGCGGCGAATAGCGCATTTAGCCGCCACTGCGTAAATTCTTGCTACAAACAGAGATAACGAGCAACTGCAGTTTCATATTTATACATATCTTTTACAAAGATAAAATGAAAATCATTTTACATTTCAACATTTAATTTAATCGAATTTTGGGATATATTGGAAGGATAATTAAAAGGATAATTAAATTTGTATTACTAAGAAGTCTTTAGTTTGATACTTTATTTTTTGTTTTATTAGCCGTAATTTAATGTAATTTACCACTTTATTACTATTTTACATTTTCACTGCTACTGACGCATTTTAATCTTAATTTTCTAAGTAATGCTATTGGCATAATTGTTGTATCTCTTTGTTCCTTTCAATGAGAAATTAAAAACCATGGCTGATAAAATAAATGTTTAATAAGCCATTGCTTAAAATAAAAATATTTTTGATGAAAGAGGTAAACAACTTGTTGAATATGATTAATTATTTACATATAATATAAGAAATAATAGCAAATTATAAAAAAGAGAGAAAAATAAAAATCAAAAAGAATTTTAATGATTTCTTATGTTAGTATTCAAATTATTGTAATAATTATTGTGAATAATGTATTCATTAGAAAAATAACTATATGTCTTCATAATAATAATAGAATTTTATTATTTTTCATTTAACAAGAACTGATACAATTATATATATAATTGTAATATATACATATATTAAAATACATATACGTACAAAATACGGATCCATGTTTGAATGTATGTATAAAATGAACAATATTTATATTTTTATATTTGAATGTAATGTAAGTTACTTTTTTAGCCACAAAATTGTTATTTATTTAGCAGTCTTTGCTTGGAAATGATCCATAATTATAATAGGAATTTCTTTAAGTATAAGCGATCGTGATATACCAGAATATTTTGTAAATAATTCTAGAATATGTAAAGTATTATATCCTTCGGATTCTCCATCACTTCCTGCTTTTATACTGGATACAAAGAATAATGGTTTTAATACACATAATAATGATTTTTTTTTTTAATATTTCAAAATAAAAAATCGGTATACCTATCTGTAGTAACACATGAAAGAACGTATACACAAAGATATTTAACATAACGCGTCATTGCAGAAAAGGTACATTGACGTAAAATAGTTTGTACTCCGATAACGAAAACTACAGCATCAAGAGGATCTTGAGGTCTTTTACTTAAAAGACTACCTGCAATTGTTTTGTATAAAATTAATTTATATTTATTACTTATTAATATAAAACTACGTATATATTTAAATTACCTGTGTTTTTACAATAGTGTAATTTAGGTAATTGTAATATAGTAAGTAAAAACATAATAAGTGCAATGTTATTTATATTTGGTGATTTAATATAAATATTATTATGTGGATTACTTATGCCCGCCCAATCTAATCTAATACTAAGCTCGCGTAATAATTCATTCTTCCCAGTATCAGATTGTTCGTTGCTATTTTGTTTATTAATTTCAAATAATACAGCTCTGAAAATCATAAAAATATGAGAGATGAGAAGATTAATATGAACAAAAAATATCTTCTGTATATTTGCACATACGTGTTTAATGTTTGCAATGCTGATTCCATATGCTTTGCTTCAAATTTACAAGCTGTGTTTAATTCATATGCTATTTTTTTCTTAAGAAGTTGATAATGTCCAATTTTTAATACATAGTCAAGTAATTGTGGGCAAAATTTACTTGTTTGAGTAGTAACAGAACTATGAAATTTTGACATATTACCTAAATACAAATATATTCGACAAAATAAATATGTGATTACTAATATTTAATTGATACGTAATATGAATAACGTTCATTACTACATAATAATACCTTTAGGACCATCCACAGAATTTAGTATTGCATCAAAATAATCAATTGTAGATGACCACACTTTGTTACGTATATTTTTTTCTATGTAGTGAACCATATTGCTTAATTCAATAACAATATAAAATGAAATAAGTTTGTCAAGACCAGTTAAACCAGGTGTACCGATTGCTTCTAATGTTCTTGAAAAAATTTTATAATTTAATACTTCCATTTGTGTTTTGAGATCATACCAGGCAAGGGAATGTTCAATATAGACAGTCGTTCTAAAAATATCAATGTAAAAATTATTAACTAACACTAATATAATAATAATAATGCTTAAAATAATAGTATAAAAAAATAAATGATACAAAATAATAGAGTACATGTAGTCAAGTAGTATGAAAGAAAAATTTACTTAGGATCTGTGATTCGAAGTAATTCACGAGCAAGTCTACCAATAAAAGTTGCAGAATTATTGTCTGAAATAGAAACATGTTTTTCCTCTTGAAAGTACCTCCATGATCTTCCTGAGGTCCAGGAAGAGCCTGAACATTCTTCTTCTACTGCATTATTTATAATGTATGTTATCTGTGAAAATGATCAGAATCATAAGTTTATCCGAATATAAACAAATTAAATATCTCAAATATTTATGAATTTACACACTTCTTCATGCCATATTTTTAAGCTATTAATATTGATATAATCTTGAATATATTGAAACGATTTGCGGTAACCATCTATTATTGCTGTTAAATTATGAAGTTTTTGTAACAATGATATCTGAAATGATATCACTGATAACAATTGTTATTAACAAAATATTTTTACGATAAAAAACCTAAAATAAAAACTAACTTTTGATTTTGGTTCAAAAACAAGACCATTATCTAAAGCTAGTGTTACTTTTTTTACAAGTTCTTGTCGTATACCATCTTCTAAAAGACGATGAGAATCGACTCTTAATACACCTAATGGAACACTTCTTAAGGATAATACACCCTTTGTAAATACTGATACAGCGTATGTTAATTTAGCCATCTAAAATAAGTAATTGTTATACGATTAAATTTTATTTGATTTACATTAAAAAGAATATTAGAAATATATACTTTTAATCTATCATCTAATTGTGCATAATCTTTCAATTTGTCTTTCGGCAGTTTAGTAGGAATTTCTTTAAAGGCATTGGTTTCAAGATGTACTATTTCAGCAAGTAAACCAAATACAGTTTCAGGTATTATTTGCAGAACACGCCTTGCATATTTTTCTAATTCTCTGCTATAGTACTGTGATACCGACGACAAATCTGCACTACGTGCTTGATTTACTCTCAATAAAGGAGTTTCTAAAGCTGAGGCCATCTAAAAATGAATTAAGTATAATAAATGTGGTGTAATAGTATATAGTAGCTAAATTTAATTTAAAATTAGAAGTAAAAGTTTACTTTCAAAAAAAGCGCTTTTAATTTTATTACAGTAGGAGGACTTTCTTTTATACTAGCTTGCATTGTGTCAATGAATGATTCCATTATATTCCATGCATAACAACAATCTGTGACTATATTTAAACTTATCATAGTATCTTCTGTTATGCTTCCTGTACGTAGCATATTATGCAATATTTCTCGTGTATCAGCTAGATATTGTGATATATGTAAATTGTTTTCCAATTGATGAAATTCTGAAATTATTATTGAAATTAGAATTTAAAAAAAAATTGAAATTAAACTCAAATTTTATTATGATTTTTTATTATCAATTCAACATCATAATGAATTGAATTTAGAATTGAATCACAATTTCTTCCATTATATACCTTGCACTTCTTCTAATGCCTGCAGTAATTGCACTATTTTTCTCCCATCCTCTTGTTGTAATGAATTAATATGTTTACTTATCTCCATAAACCAAGTATGGAGATTTTGATTTCTTTCAATACCATCAAGTGATTTATTACCACCAAATATTTGGGCAAGATCTGTTATACGTTCAACACATGTTCCTTTAGCTCTAAGCCATTTAGTTTCTTTACCAAATAATAACTAAAAATTGAAAATAAAGTTAAGAATATAAAACATTTCCTGAATTTTTTACATAATCATATGATATAAAAAATCGCACGTCTTTATATAATTGTTTAACGCCTTGCTCAATTTGAGCAGTACTTAATAACAATTGAAGACAATTAGATGTAGTATATTTGCTTTCGGTCACTACTAATTGCCTAAGCATACGCGATCGTTTTGAATCTTCTAATGATATAGTTGATGTTGCAGAATGTAAAAGTATCCAATGTAATGTTACATTACATTCCCTTACTAATTTCACTAAAGAACCTATTGCACTCTCATCTAAAGTCACCGCTAGTTGTATTTCCTCTGTTTCAGGTATTAATTTCTAAAATAAATTTTTAACATAATGAATAATTTATACACATGTACATACTATATTTTGACACTAAATAAAAATAAAATAAACTAAAAAATTTGCATAGATTTTATACAATTTATTATTTTAAAATTAAACGTTTGAGAAACACTTTATCATTAAAAATAAAAAAATAGTTACCTTCATTTTTTGACCATAGTTTTGTGCTATTACTTTTACATTTGATGATTCTAGAGTATTATTAAGTGCTGTTCTTGCTGCTTTGTATGGTAACCACCAATCACATAAATTTATTACTATTCCCATATAAATACTGATCACCCAGTTATCAGGGAAAAATCTGTCCACTATTTCTCTCATTATAGCTGTGTGAGTATGTAACATGGCTGGTTTAAATGATAAAATTATAACTAACATTGATGCTTGATTAGAGAGAGCAGTACTGCGATGTTTTGGATGTGGGAAAGCAAGACTTTGATTATATATTTCATCAGAACGTAAACGTCCAATAATATGTTCAATTAAGGAATCATTTAGTGATACTCTCCTGCAAAATCAATTTTTTATTAAACAGAAAAAAATATGTACATAATGATAATATGATGAAATGGCTATATATAGGGTATTATAATATTATATATATATATATATTATATAATATTATATATATATATATATATATATATATATATATATATAATATTTTAAGAACTTACTTAAAATATTCTTCAGGATAATTTGCAGGTCGTTTATTAGAAATTTTTGAAAATCCTGTCGATCGTAATAACATGCATACATCATCTACTCTTGTAGAGGATGAACGTTGAGCATTGTATCGATAGTAAGAAACAAGTAATCTTTCTCTTATACATCCTTCAAAATGATAATCCACCAAAAGTAACATAACACCATATAAATATACTGCTTCACACTATTAATATAAATATGAGTATTATGCCTGTCCTTTATCTTGAACAAATATCTTCAAAAATTTTATTATACAAGCATTACAATTACGTGATAAAATTTGTAATATTCCATCAATTTTCTAATAATTTTTACATGAAAACAAATTATTTAATAAAAAAAATTTAGAATTTAATCTAATTTAAGACTATACTTCATATAAGTTTTAAATATAATTTAAAACAGACTTGCTTCAGGAATAATAGTCAAAGTAAATTTGATACTCAATCGTTTAATTTAAATTTAATGAATAATAAGAAATAATATATCCATATTTTGTATAAAAATAGCGATATAAATCTATACTAATATTTACAAATTGCAAAAATACCATTAATTGTCTTCCTTCTTCATTGAGCATTATAGTATCTACAGACTGGTGAATATATATTCCATCTCCTAACTCGTCTACATATAAATTTAAATCTGTTACATATTTGTGTATACTTTCAAAAGCTAAGTAAAATCTGGAAATTATGTCGGAAAAGTTGTTTCGCAATTCTTCATCTGTCTCTTGAAGCACCTAAAACACATAAAACATCTAAAGCAATTGATGCAAACTTAGATAATCTCATTGTGTAGCAAACAAAAAATACAACGATATGATACAATACAATCGCATAAAGTTTCAATGCAAATTTCAAACAAATGTTAAAAGTTATTTATTTATTATTTTCTATATACTCACTGGATCACTTTCTATTTTCTGTTCGTAAGTACTAACTGACTTGAAATATACAAAATCAATTATAATAGATCCATACTTTTGCACAATTTGTTTGGAATCCAAGCTGTAACATGAAAGAAAACTAATGTAATGTATTTACGATATAATTTATACAATTTATCATGAGTAATAATTTAGGTTCATTGAAATCTAATAATTCTGTCATAAGTGATGTTTATGTTATCAACGAAGCATTTATAATATTTTATAGGGTATAAATAACCTAAATACAGGCGGCACGTAATCTTTTAATCTCATTAATTCTGCTATAATAGCATTTCCACGAGAGACCAATCGTAACAAATTTTGTCCACAAATGTTATTAGATGCCAAGAAGTCACCCATTTTGTGTTTATTTTAACATAGACAGTGACATTGATAATTCATTGACATATCGTTTTACCGACGTCAACAATCTTATTGGCGCGAAAAGAGTAAGGGAAACTGTCATTTGATTAATTTCAATACGACTTGATCAAAACATCGTGGAGACTGTTGTCAACAGCGATAGATGTTTTTCGAAAATATTCGAACAGACTATATCCAGTGATGTGTGTTTCACGAATTTAAAAAAATATGATATAGCATAAGAAATGATTGTAGCTCGTAAGAATAAAATGTATTTTATTAAATGTAAGACATTTATTTAATATATATACAGATAATGTATAATTTTCGAAATAAATACAATATTACAATTTTCGCCCTTTTGTAATATTCGATATTTCAGGACAAATAACCAAGAGACTTTTGTTCTGATAAATTTTCATCTTATATATTTAAATTTGGTATTNCAGATGATGTATAATTTTCGAAATAAATACAATATTACAATTTTCGCCCTTTTGTAATATTCGATATTTCAGGACAAATAACCAAGAGACTTTTGTTCTGATAAATTTTCATCTTATATATTTAAATTTGGTATTATACTTTTTTTTTTATCGTATACAATGATTTACTGTGGGAATGATTATATCGTTTCATATTTCAAAATGCAGATTAATAAGATAAAATTTTACATTTCTAAATTAAAATTACAGGTAATCGTATAGACTGTTTTCTATATGCAGCTTATCCGCTGTAGATAATGCTGGAATACAATAACATAACCTGAAAACCTAACATGAACGTAACATAAACGTAACAAAAAAATATATATAAATATTATTATTACGAACATATTCTATTTTATATAATTTCATTTTGTGAATATGAAGTGAAATCAAAGTGATATAGAGATTGTAAACAGTTCAAGATAGAAATATTTATAAAAGTATAATCAATTATATAAAACGATGTTGAACATTTTGTCTTATAGAAACGCAACGAACTCTGTTTGTAAATTACGAGTTGTTTATCGATCGTTGATAAAAACTGTTAAATATAGAAATTCGGTGGTTTGTAGATCTTTTAATTCTTCATCCAAACGTGCATTTGAAACAAAAAACACAAGGTACATAATAAGAAAATATATGTAATAATATTTATAAGAAAAAATGCTGCCTTTTGATTATAAAATATCAAATATATAATATTTCATTTGTGCAATCGTAGAGAATGTAGCAAACAATTTGTTGATACAATAAATGTAAACACAAATGTACAAAACAATGTAATATTGTACAAAAATACCACTAGTACCATATTTTTGAAAATAATTTTTTTTGGATGGGCTTTTTGTAATATTATATTAGCGTTTATTACCTTCAATCCAAAATATATATCAATGTGGTTTGAAGATTTAACTTGGAAAGAATACCTTAAAAGAAATGGATTAACATTGATGTATTTTATATATTCCGTACTAGCAGGTAACATATAATATATATAATTAATTTTTACATATTTACATTTTTAAATTTTATACAACCTTTAAACAGAGTAAAATGATTAAATTATACTTGTATTGATGGTTGGACATATAAAATTAGTTTCTTTCTTGCTTTATAAATATAAGCATTGTGTTAAAAATTTCTTTTATATAAATATATATTTTAATGTCTAGGACCTCTTGGCTGTGTAGCGTTATATATGTATAATCACAGAATTGTAAAATACATAATTCTACACAAAGGTGGTGAAAATATATCGATAGTTACTAATCATGTGTTTAAAAACATTCATACTATGACACTTCCTCTTGAAAAGGTATATATTTTTATTGAAACTTGATTGTTAATATAGTTATAAAACATTATTTTTATTTTATTTTGCAGTATATAGCTTTGTAAGTTAGTTATAATATTTTATAGTTTCATTTAGATAAATTAAAATTAATATCATTTTTTTATGCAGTTATGATACTAAAATTAGTTATACTAAAAATATGATAAGTGATATAATGATTAAAATTATTTAATAATTAATTTAAAATAATAAATAGTTAATTATGTGTGCTTTATCTTGAAGGTAAAGACTATAGTGGCAAGAGATCAGATGAAAAATTATTTGCCATTGAAAATTCAAGGCAAGAAGTTTTTTTATCTTGTTGATGGTCAGGGACAATTTTTCAATGAAAAATTATTTGATTATACAGTTGGAAAGGCAAAAGCTTGGTAGACATGTTTTGTAAATTGTATATATATTACAAATAAATTATTACAAATAAATTAGAAATGTAATATAATTATTCAATATATCTTTTTATTTTTATTGGAAAAAAAATAAAAGTTGGAAATATATTGCTAGAATATATATTATAATGCTTATAAAGATAAATTATAAAGATGAAATATATTTATATAAAATAAAATATGTGTATGAAATAAATAATAATTACTATTTATACAAAATAGAGATTGAAAATATAGATAATAGAACTAAATTTAAAATTTTCAATATGTTAGTATGGTTAATGTATATATTTTAATATACATTTCTTTTATTTTGAAATTAATTTATATGTAAATTATGTTACATTATTATAAATATATTGAATATGTTCACATTTACATTTCAAGTATATATTTCCTTCTTCAATATCTTTGTCGATCATAATATTTATGTGAATACTTGCTCAAACGATCGCTATATCCATCATCATGATATTTATCTTCTGCCTTATAGTACACTTCAGGTGCTGAACCTACATGTCCTTGCCAATATCGAGTCCAATAAAGATCCTCTGGATTGATATCATGTGGATGTTTTGCATTTCGAAATACATGTACGCAATATATGAGGCTTCCTATCAATGTTAAGAATCCAAAGATAAGAAAAACTATTCCCAAGATCCTAAAAAAGTCCCAAAATCTTAATTCGAAGAAATAAATTTATTTATAGTGTGTAATATTTATTTATATTGTTTTGCATAAAAATTGAAGAGAAATTAATTCTTACCAGACTATTAATGGTTGAAAAAATTGAATTACTATAACAAAACCTAATGCGATAAGAATTAAACCGAGATTAAGAAGTAACATAAGACAGCAAACTCCTTTGGTATTTGGACAAAAAGGATTAGGTGTTGACATGGTTTCTATAATAATACCATCTTTTCTTGATGTATGAGATTTTACTGATTTTGCAGAACCATAACTACAATGACTCGGTGCGCGATGTCCTAGTCTTGAACTTGGTGTTAGACTATGATGTGACACATGGCTGTTGATTAAATGATAATAAGATTTATGATACAATTACAAACTGATTTTGCAGAACCATAACTACAATGACTCGGTGCGCGATGTCCTAGTCTTGAACTTGGTGTTAGACTATGATGTGACACATGGCTGTTGATTAAATGATAATAAGATTTATGATACAATTACATACACATATATTACATATTATATTTTATTGTAATTGCAACCTTATATCTGAAGTTGTTCTATATGCAGCACTTGTAACATATATATCTGAACCATTGTCACATATGCTACCGTGTGAAGTACTTTTACTGAGAGGATGAAGACTATGTCTTGA